>VYZW01046191.1:143565-187681 GCA_013401315.1 Balaeniceps rex
CAGACTGTAACTGCGATATGGCTATCAATTAAACTCTTCTCTTCTTATCTGAGCCCAATTCTGTGATCGTGACCCCTTTCAAAGTATGTGCAGATTTACGATTCTGACATGATTTAATATTTATTATATACATAAAAGCTCTGATTCTCTATCGGTGGCACTTATTTCATCCTCCTGAAGTAACTCTATTGAGCTGATCTCGACTTAAGCCAAAGGCAGGGCTTCTCTACACCACAGACACTTGGGAAAGTGAATCCAAAAGTCAATTTGGAAATGAACTAAAATAAGCCAAAACCAGTCATTTGAATTCTGTCTGAGAGCTACCCAGACAGGGATTCATGTGGATTAGGGAAGTCACTGTAAATTCATACTACTTGTTATTTACCAAGCATCCCCATGTAGTCAAGCCCTGAGAGATGCAAAAGCCACGGTCAAGAAAGAAAATTCACAGGCCTTGTGTTTCCCTTGTGTATTGAGAATTCAGAGTAAAAATTAAATAAATGAGAAAGGAAAAATGGAATGAGTCTTACTTGTAAATAATGAGTTATCCTCATCTTCATCTTCCTCTTCCTCCTCTTCCTGTCTTGTGTAGAGGCAGGAAGAGTCTTCGTAGTCGGTTTCATGAGGCACGTTTTCTTTATTGTCATCGCATTCGATCACAACAGTTGGCACTTGTCTCATGTCTGGAAGGCCCCCAGGTCCTGTTTTTGTAACACTGTCACCTGTGTGTAAACCAGAGCTGTTGGGAAAGAAAAACAAATAAATAAATGAAAGGAAACAGCTCAATGGAAGACTGAGTTGCTTCTCTCACTGTATTTAGGAAAGTAGTGGTCCTTCATCCCTTTTTGAGAAGAAATGAGTACAGAATTATCTTCATGACCAGCATGACATCTAATGGGTTTAAACTGAGTACACATTAGATTTAAGGTACCACACTTGTTAGGGAGACTTAGGACAGCACACAGGCAGAAATACTGGCAGCCAGGACTGAGAACTAAAGATCTGCAGCAGAGTCACAAGGCTTAGTGAGAATTGCACTAGCTACTCAGAGTGATAAGCACGTCTTCAGCCTGGTGTCTGTGTGACGTCTCCACTGGCGTGCAGGCAGTAAGGAGAAAATGTCTCACCTGAATGCAAAAGGTGGAGTAAGAGAGTGGGAGGAAGGAAAGGTATAGAAGAGGATTACAGAAAGGCAGAGGGAAACCATGACTTGCACTCCTTGGGCAAACATATGTTGATTGACTTGGGGGGGAGGCAAGGGCACAACTCTCTGAAGCACATGGGACCGAGCATGTGAAACTGGGCGTGGAGAAAAGAGACTTCGGGAGCCAGTGAGAGTAACAAGGGAGGAAGCTAAAACCTGGGAGGTTTGTTTGCTAATGGCACAGCTATATATTGTGGGGGCTGCAGTGACAACGTCCCTTCTCCTGCCCCGGCTCCTCACTCCAGCCACGTGCTGGAGATCAATCTGAATTGGAGCTAACATCATATTTCTTTTGTCACATAAAGTATGATTGATCATTTCCTGCAGCTTACTAGGTTAAGACCTGTGGTCAGTACTGCTACCATCTAGCTCTGTTTATGTGTTGATTTCAAAGCCCTCTACCAAGGAACATATCAATACAAGTAGGGAAACAGGAACATGAGGAGGTGTAGATCAAAGTCAAACAAAAGGTGAACAGAGGAACAGAACCAGGTTTCCCGACCCATTTTTATCTAATAGCTCATGTTGCTTTTCCAATGTGAAATGAGAATGAGAGACTGGCAGGCAAAAATGATGGCTGCTCAGGCTTACTTGTGGGTCAGCAGAAACTGCCCTCTGCCTTAAGTCCCAGCTGAGGCAACAGCTATATGAAAGGTGGGGAACGTTTGCCTGTTGGACACCCTCTTTATGTCAAACTCCCATTGTACTTTCCAGAAGAACACAGGTGTGAAACCAGCTGTGCTGGCTAAGTTGCACTTGAAGCACACAAATTTGGGTCTGGCCATATTGAGTGCTGAGTAGCTTCAATTCCCTTGAATATTTCAGCCTGCTCAGACTACCAGAGGCATTCCGCATCTTGAAAAACTGTTGTATTCTTCTCTTCAAATGATTTTCTACTGAGTCAACTTGAAACATTTCTCTTTCTTCTAACCCTAAAGTTAACATGGACTCTTAAATGGCTGCCAGATAACATCCCAGAAAGACTTTTAAAAATATACTTCTGGGTATATAATGCTAGTCCACAATGCGCTTAGGGATTAAGGAGAAGAAAAGGCTTCAGATCCTGTGAGCAAACCATAACGTGCTGTTGTTATCATTTTGTTAATTGCAACATTTACTATTGCAGACTAACCGGCAATGAGATGCATAGCTTTACTGGATGCCCTGAAGAGAGGAACTCCATTTTCTTAGTGATAGTCCGTGTTTTGTACCACAAAGTAAGAGAGATTCATGAAAAAATGGCTTGTGAAATTAGACTTCAATGAGTTTGACCCAAAAAATTTTATCCTGGAAGTAGTTTTAAAATTCATCAGCTGAATTCTCCTAATGACACATAAATGCACTACAGTCTTTAAAAACTTTCAACTAACTTTTAATTTACTGATATGCTTTAATAATCTTAATTTTATGAACTTCATTTTTAAAATCTGTTTTCTCTGTAACCTATTTTTTGTGTAACTCTTTTTAAGAGGAAAGGTAAGAATTCAAAAGCCTGGAATTAGATTTCCAAGAGAAACTAAATGCTGTGAAATTCTGTTAACATTGCTTAAAAAAAAGAAATAAAAAACTTCCAATGGTGAACACAACCACTGGATCATTCAGTTAATTTTACAACAATACATACACAGAGAGTAAGTACAAGTTCACTAAATCCTTTCTGGAAGTACAAATGAAAGGAGCGAAAAGTAGTTCAGCATCCAGGATCATTTGGTGCTTCCCTGTTCTGCGAAGGATGTATGTAGGTTACAGATGCATCCTTACGGGTGTGCACATAGGGTAGCAGATATTAAAGTGGTTCACCAATTAAGGTTACCAAGCAGGTACTGGATGGCAACAAGGTTTACAAATTACCAAAGAGGATCTTTATTTGAACTAGTGATCTAGAAATAGGCGGCTTCTCATCTCATTGTAGTTTTTTCTGAATCATCCACTTTCTTGATAATAGTACTTTCTATTTTAAGCTCCTCATTTTTCCTGGTGTTTTGTGTTCTTCTTGATTAAAATCAGCCTTTTCCACAGCATTTTGACTAAGTCAGCTGTCTAAGCAAAGCACTTATGAAATACATGCACTACTGCAGTTTACTTAAGAAAGACGAATCAAGGTCACTGGATATTTCCATTGTGTATCAATTCCTCTGGGTCATTAGTAAAAACCCCACACGGTCAGGTAGTCTACACCACAAAAATTTTTAGCATTATTTACCAAAAAGCACACTATTGTTTCAAACAGTCCATTTTAAATCAAATTCGTGTTTTGCAACAAAATTAGAGAACAAAGCTACAGCTAAGCAAGTACTTGTTTTAAGAAGATAAATATATCTTAACACATAGATTTGAATAATTCATAGCTGACTTATACAAGCACTTGCAATTACTGTTGCATCATCTTTACGTGATCAAATCAGCAAAAAAGTTACACCACTATACCTTGCAATGTTTCTAGTGAGAAAATATTTTAATGAAATATCAGCATTTAAGCATATGAATGACTCATGGTACAGAAAAAATTGAAAAAGAAAAAAGTGAAATCCCTCCTGTAAAATCTAGTGGGGAAAAAAATGCACGCTTCTCATCTGTCATCCCAGGCTCTTTGATTTTGGAATAAAGAATTACATTTTTATCAGCATGTTTTCAGATCCACAGTACACTCTTCTGTACTTATCAGTTAAAACAAAATCTGAAAAAAACTTCAAACCATTGTATATACATTTCTACAATACAGGCATATGTGTGAGAGACAGAGAGAGAAGGCAGAGCTATAAATATTAAGTGTTTCTATCCTTAGGCAATGCTAAAGTTTAGACAGAAAGCAATTCTCTTGACAAGTTTTATGGAAGATAAATGTTTTCTGACTCAAATACATTTTATAAGATTTACAAGACACTGGCAGGAATGTCTAATGCATTTAATTTCATAAATCTACAGTCTGAAGCTGAACTGGGTGTCCCAGAGGAACTGGTCTCACACACTGTCTTTTTGGACACAGTGATTTTTCACTGCTCTGCCACAGATGCAATTCTAGCTCGGAGTGAGATATTGCCACTTAACAGCTCTTTAGTACATCCACTGAACAAACTGGGGCCTTGATTCAGCTGCTAGTGTGCAAGAGCCCACAGAGTAATTGAAATTAATTGTCGTCTTACCAGACAGACTGAGAACTATATGGGCAAGGCAGAAAATAAGGCTATTTCAGATCAAGAAGCTGCCTCCCCAAGTCAAAATTAAAGATACATTCCAGTGGCACAAGAGGGTTTCTAAAGCTTCTTTCGCTGCTGTTCGTTACACGTGGCTTTTGGGCATGGTCTTTCTTCTCAAATTCATTTCAGTCAGGAGCACGAAACCTTCTGCGGATTTTGGTGGCAGGGCTTATGAGATTTTCACCAACTCTTAAAATGCATTCTGAAATGGTAAAAAATGATGCCCAAATCTAAATGTTTACTTATGCTTGACACATACCCTTTGGGCTGAAGGGGAAAGTCGTTTGCAGTAGGGCACAAACTGGCAACAGAGGTTGCAGAAGAAAGGTTATGTGGAAATTACACTCTTCTCTGTTTCAACTTGATCTATCATAAAGCTGGTAATTTATCAGGGAAAATAGATGCAAACTGGCAGAACAAATGACATGTCATAATAGTCATACTATGACAAGGCACAGTTTGCCCTTCTGAGAATAGGTTATGAATAGATGTTACAATTACCAGAAAATGTTTGCAATCAAAAGCATTAAGTATGCAAATGAACTTAATGCTCTATAATGTCTGCAGTAAAACTGAATAAAAAAATCCAGGAATTAACTGCCATTTTAAGTCATAAGAACAACTGGGACTTGAATATGCACTAGGCCTAGGTGAGGCAGTAACATGCAACCACTCCTCCAGAGGGGAAAATAGAGGTAGAGAAGCTCAGTAGCTTTCTCAAGGTCAAAGACAGCAAAATAACTTCTGGCTTCCAGGCCGGTACAGAGGGACAGTTCATTTTTCTCTGGCAAGCTTCTGGCTCATTGGCAAAGCACTGATTTCAAGTATCAGTCTTCAGATGTTGCTAGACTATCCGAATTCCAGAAACCTCATCTGTCAAAGCAAAAAATCCAGATTGCTAGAGGAAGGGGATGTTCTAGTCTTTCATTGTTTGCTCCTGTCCACACTCACAGTCCTGGTGGAGAGAAGAATTGTGAGGTCTAAGAAAAGTTTACTGGGCAAAATGTGGAATTGATACAAACTGGTTATGGATTCAGTGAATATCAACGGAGTTTAACAGATTTGAGGAGCTTCCACTGCACTAGGAGCAAAGAAACTAGACACAGGGAAGAAAAAAAAATTCTCCTAAAGGAAAAAATAGACAAAATTTAGAGCAGAATACTGATCTGCACTTGTCTACATGATCCTTCCCTATTAAAAACAGAATACTACTCTAAATAATCCCCCAAATTACCAGACTTGCCAGCGTTATTACTGCAGCATCATGGCAATTATTCTATAATGTTGTAGGATTCTTTTGAGATAAAGACTGAGATCAGGAAAAATAAATGCTGCCAATGAACTTAGCATTCCCCAGAAGGCACCTCAGAGACTTGTCAGGCTCTCTCGTCTCAAGATTATTGACCCAACAACAGTGACCCAGTAGCATGTTATCCTGGAAGGAACAGGAAAGCTCAGGATCTCACTGCATATCCTATGCATGCAACGCATGTGAGCATACTACCAAATTTTAAATAGAGGAAAGCAGATCTAGGATCTGTGCAGTTTTAAAAAGCCCTCAAGACTTCTGGGCTGAAGTGTCCAATGACAAATGCTGCGGTATGATTTCTGCTGGGTTTAATCCAGATTTTATACAATTATGGGAAAAGAACTACAGTCAAAAATACTAGAAAACAGCAGCATTTGGTGCAAATAATCCTCTCTCAAGTTAAAAACATATTTTAAAAATCTGCACAAATTTTCAAGAAAAGTTAGCAAATTTATTAAGATCACAATGAGGCATGAAAAAGCAATTTAAGAATTTAACAGCAAGTGTCAGCTCCACAGACCCTTTTACCTGTAAATACTACGAAAATAACAATCGCTTTGCAGAGGAAACAATCATCGCCTATTTTCTCTCTTGTGAATGCAAACATTATTGATTTGTTTTGACGAGGAGAATAACTGAAGTATTCAATACTTTATTTCATGATTGAAATAATAGTTCATCAACACAAAAAGGCTATGAAAAATCAACTGTCTGCAATATCATGAACTAGGATTCATTTTCATTTGAAACGTGAGATATCAGTGCCACAACCTTTTCTTATTTTCGTCTACAAAGGGAGGCAATTGCTTCATATCGGGAAATGAATCCTTGCTTATTCAGTTTTTAACAAGCAGCAGAGCTTCAGCTTCAAATTAATAGCTAAAACCAAACAGCATCACCTTCTCTATCAGTTAAATGTATTTGTAGGCATAAACATGATGGATGCCTAGAAATTGGAGCATTCATTGCTGTGGGGCAACAGATGCCACAATGAAGTCATACTCTGAGGGCTCAGGATCACAAAGTGCCTTCTGCACGCAGTGTGAGCCAGGCAGTAAGACATCCGACCTATGCTGGGGACGACATGGGTAGTGCAGCCCTAAAGGAGCCTTTGGGAGACACCAGAACCCTCTGCACTCGGTCCACCAAGCTTTGGGGTGATGCAGATGCATCTGACCAGCCCTGCCGGCAATGTGAGAGATAACCGGGCAGTCACTGGGCACAAGGGGGAATGCGGATGCTTTTTCCAATCCTACCGCTACAGCCTTTTTACTGATGGGAAGAGGAACCTCCCTCACAGCCCTAACAGTTTTCCCCCAGCAGAGATTTCCCCCCACAGCGCAGAAACATCAGCCCCCCGATATAACCACAGAGGTCTCGCTATCCTGGTACTTAAATAATCTGGCAGTGTGGGACAGCATCTGGTCCCCTGACTGTTTTTCATGCAGTAAGGAGAATCCACCATCCCTAATTGAATTCTTTTTAACTATGTGCTATAACGAAGGTAACATTATCACAAAGAGGTATTGGGGCAAATCATTAGGCATTTTGCCTGTTAGACCAAATATTTTCACTCCCTGTCTAAGAGAAGGATGATCTGATGCTCCTAGAACAAGCTGGCTACAAAGCTGCCCTTGGTACTAAATAGAACATGTCATTTTTGGACTACCTTCCCTATTCTGGGACTTGCTCAATTTTTATCTACAAGATGAAATAAATTTTCCGAAGCTTGCTGATCTTGCAGTCTATAAGGACAGCTTGCGTTTATACAACATGCTTCACTTACTCAGACTATTTGAAGCAGCATTCAGAGATACCCACAAGTGACAGTAATAGAAAACGGCCCCAAGGTGGGTAAGGCTCTTCTGATCAAATGTACAACCTTCCTCCAGATGCAAATGGCTAAGAAGGTAGCTGCTGTGGAATGGCTTAAATACTGATTTTAAGATCAGACATATAATTTAATTTAAATTAATTGAAATAGTATATTAAAACCCCTCCGAGTGACTTATAGGAAATCCTCATAGGTTGTTTCAAGCTAATTGGTAATACTAATCAGATGGCCTGGTGGAGTGGCACATTTGGTTTTTATTGCTGTTTTTTGAACCTTCCACTTCCTCTCCTTTTTTTTTTTTTTTGGCAATCCTCCGCATAACCAGAGCTTTGCAGTTATGCACTCTGCAGTATATACTGCAAGCCAGGCATGTCCTATTAACATCGTCTCCCCTGGCTGTATTAACTAGCTCCTTGAACAGGAAAATGGGGTTCAGGAAATCTGTCTTTTTCTCCTTTCTGCCACAAACTTGTCAAAGAAGCCTGGAAAGCCTTTCTCCATCTCTGTTTCTCCAGCAATGACTGCCCTGAAGTTGTTAGACCTGCCAGAGGAGAGGCCTCATTCAAGTACTATCAACAAAACTCAAGTGATATTGGTACTGAGGTTAGCAGGAAACAGTGCACATCAATATGTAATTTTAAAAGTTGATCCATTACCTTTCTAGCCTTTGCATGGTCATGGCTAGTGTTTTGTTCAGTTCCTCTATCATCCGGCACCCTGAAGGGTGAATGGGCAACGTGCTGGACCCAGAAGGCAGGTGCTGGCTGTGGCTGCCGTACTGGAGCTGGTGCTGGTGAGCTGCTAACTGGGATGGCAGGACAGTGTGATGGTGCTGGGTCAAAGGCTGCTGGGAGCTCTTCTGCGTGGAATAGGATGAGAGAGAGAGGTCTGGCCCCCCTAAAGGCATGCAAATCATGACTTTCTTTGGAGGTAGTGGAGGTGACAGTTTAACTGGCATACAAGGCAGTTTCACAGGAGCGCCAGGATCTAAAACAGAAGAAAGAGAGGCCCTGGTGTTAATGATAATGTTCATGTCAGTAAGATGGAGATCAGAGTATCTGCCTGGGTGAGCAGGTACCAAGATTGCTATGTCAACACGGGAGTGTGCACCCCTTCCCTGCTGTGACAGACAACTCTGCATAGCGTGCACTCAGCAGAGTCTTCGGAAAAAATACTGTTGTTTTGCAGCATTTCTGAATCTCATAAAAAACATCCCAGGGTCGTGCATGCCCCTTAGTAAACACATTAAGCAATGCTTGACAAGGCTCGTGGCACACTTTGACGCTTTAAAGCTCTAATACTCCAAAACAGCCCTGTGAAGTAAGCGCGATGTCTCCTGCTCAACAGGCACGCAAATAGGGGGAGAGCAATTCGGTGCCTGAAGTTACAGGACAACTCACCACCATCACTGCTGGAGCAAAAGCTCAGGGGCTCTTGATCCTTCTCAGCCACTGCAGTGCAATTACTACAAGTCACATTTCTTACAGCTTTGTAATGTGCAAAACATCTGGTGTTAAAAATTACATTACAGGGCAAGAGAGAAAAGAAATAGGGTTTGAATACTAAACAGGAGTGGTCTGGAAAAACGAAGGGTACAGGAGGAGAAAATGATAAAGGGCAGAAGATTATTAGAATTAATGTATTCTTTTACAGACAACTTGGCAGGCACTTTTCCCCGGACTCATCCACTGAATTTTAACCTTTTTAACACTGGGCATGCTCCTTGAACCTCAGAGTTGACATGCCAGGCAAAGAGTCCCCTGACTTCCATGGGAAATCAATGAAAGGTCCATGAGCAAATCTTTCTGCCAGGACCCAACTGCAGGATGGAGGTTTTTGGAGTTGCACTGTGAAAAGTTTTCAGAAGGGAAAAAAAGTTAATGGGAGGGCTTGTAGTTCCCAAGATGGGTGTGGGAAATGACCACCATGTATGCTAAGAGCAAAAATGAGAGCAAATATATATGCTGTGAGCTGCAACTGTGAGTTGTGTTTAGGAGGAAGGCCAGGCCCTTTCCAGCCTGGAATACCACACACATTTGTCTCTGCAATGCAGCTCTGCGGGCAAGGCTTGCACACTCTCTGGCCTCTTGTTGCTTCAGTTCACTCTTCTTGCTGTAACATGAAAACAGAACTGAAGGGCTAGAATCTTCTTTTGACCTGAGAAAGCTTGGGAGTAAGATGTTGCCCTCCAGGTTTCAAAGGTCATCACCCTCCTGAGCGATATGAGATTTCTAAAGTACTTTTGCAGATCGTTCATTTTAGCATTAACTATCCTTCTCCTTGCCCCCTTTACTCCTTCCTCCCTCCTGGCCTATTCTGGGTATTACCTGTATTAGTATTCATATCTACTAGCCAGGGTGCACAAGGTTGATACTGGGACTTCCAAGCACTAAGGCTTCTTGAAAATGATTAAGGACAGTAATGTGGAAAAAGACCATGCATGGAGCCAAGCTCAGATATGACATTAGACTTTTTTTAGTGCTAGTCGTAGTTTCATTGCATCCACAGTAGCCACTTGATACTAGGGTGTTTACTATGCTAGGAACAGCACTCTGACAGCAGGGCTTCCCTTTCTTCAAAGGGCTTATAGGCTAAAGACACAGGAGAGGCAAAGGGTGCGCAAAGATGATATAGAGGCATGGAGAGAAAGTGGTCTTTCCACGTTGCAGAGTGGGAGAGTTAGAGAGAGCAGAACTCAAGTCTTTCAGTTTTCAATGCAATATCATATCCACTTGACATGTCTCTTGAAGGCAAAAATTATTCTGATGGCTCCACCAAGGCCGAAATCTAACTCATGGGATTGCCAAACTGCACAGCACTGCCCTCTCCTCTAAAGCAGATTGCCTTCTGTACAGCAGAAAAAAAAATACTTTCAGGATTTTCTATTCAAGCACAGGAAGGTCTCCAAGTTACTGGGTTTTTCTTACATACACATTATCTGTGTATATTTCCTCTTTGTGTCCTGCATAAAAGAACACACCATCTTCAAAAAAAGATAAATAACAGAAAGAGTAAAGAGTAAATTGTATAGAGCCCTGAGAAAAAGGTCCCTATGGGATTTGTCATAACAAAGTGTTTTCATACATTCGTGCTCTAGGCAATTTCACTTCTAGAGCTGGTCCTGAATTACAAAGACTACACTGAGATCTGCACTTCCATTTTGAAAAGTGCAGGTTTGACTGTTGGTTTTAGAACCTTTTCTGCTGTATCTCAATTAATGTCTTCATCTGACAGTGCCTGTGCATGGATACCCCACAGCTCTCTGTATGATGCAGGGGAGTCATCCTTAATGGTGGATTCAAAGAGAGCCCAACTGAAGGCATCTCTTACTTCTGACAAAAGAATAACTGGAAGTATCAACTGGATTTGCTGCCTTCTGTGATCTTGAAGATTAGAGTAATATCATATCTTGGGAGTGAGTATAACATGCCAAATGGTTCAGGTATAAACCAAACAGGAATCCTTCCACCTTTCTTCTAAAATACATTGAAAATTTCCTTTCCTCTCTCATGCAAGCATTCATCTAGTGGAGTTGTGACAGAAGCACTGCAGCTTTGAAGTTGCATGGGAGAACAAGTCTAGCTTAATTATCCCGAGTAACCACATACTCTGTCGTGAATCAGATGTGCATACTCTGGTTTCCACTCTTCACAACAAAGGTATGGACCTTTAGTTTCCACTTAAAGATATCCTTCACATCAACATGTTTTCACTGGCATCAGTGCTGGGTGACTCCACTGGACACTTGCCAAAAACCTTGTCCGCTATTTTTAACGTAAGGCTTTATTCAGACCGACTGTGTTTCACCCAAGTTCTTGAGCCTGTCTGAATATGGCCCTAATACCTGAATAGAGCCTTGAAAATAAACTAGAGGCATTAAATCTACTTGTCTGTCCTTCACCTTTGGGAGACTTCTACTTGGCTGTTAAAAAAAAAAAGGCTAAAAGGAGAATGACTGCAATGGCAGGAGAGCTTGATCCGTTCACTTGGAAAGGTATCGGTATATCTTCACCAACATCAGTAACGGAGACCTTGTACTGCAAGTTTTACTGCATGGTCAGATCAGTGAGTGTGCTAAACAAATGGGGCCTTGCTCAAATGCTCAGGCACACTGTTGGAAACTGTGCCACCATCATCTGCAGTAAACGAGAGAACAACTTGTCCCTACGTGTAAGAGTGAGATGACTGCGTTTTACAGTTCTTTCCTCTGTTTGTTTTACTTTCACTATGTATGTGATGTATGAACCAGGGGTGGAAACAGTTATTGTCTCCAGCATGGAATATCCATCAGACATGGACATCTGCAGATAAATAAGAAGCTGGACAGTGGAAATATGAACAAGGAATCTGTGATAAGTGTTTTCTCAGTGGAACATTACCAGAGTCTTATATCATTGCACAAAGCACTCGTGACAGAAGAGAAGCAAACTGTGTGAAACCAGGTGTGCAAGTCTGATTAATCTCTTTTGGCTGAGGTTCTTCATGCTCAAGAGAATAATGAGTAATTTTGCAAGACGTTGGTTCCCAGCAGGGTTGTGACCACTCAGCACTGTGCATGGTTAAGTAATAACTGTGCCAGAATTGACAAAAGAGATGTTAGACATAGAAACCTTCCCACTGCTGATGACAATAAATTACTTAAAAGATAGTTGTGGATGCCATAATATTTGCTGCACATCAGACCTATGACAAACAGGTCAGCCCTTACCCCTTCCATATAGGTCATTTTGCTAATACCTATAGTTGCTGCATTTCCTCTTGGGTGTTTCAGGAGATAGATAAATATACTTTTACTCGCTGCACAGAAGGTCTGCCCATGTATGGTTCTTCTGATGTGTTTGTGGTATACTGAAGCTGTACACTAACTATACCAAATCTGATGCTTCCCAGCCACTGAACATGTCTGGAGAGTTGGTCAGCACATGTTGCAGATACACCTGTTGCAGGTAGAGCACTAGAAGTCCTGGATGTATGGCAGCAAATACTGCTCCAGCTGGTAGAAAATCCTCAAATCCTCCCCCAGCACATCTACTGCATGGAGCAAGAGGGCATGCCTGGGAATCCTGGGCTTGTGTCAGAGCTGGCTATGTTTGCTATCCTGCCAGGGGGAGAAAAGCTCTTTCTTGATTCTTTGTTCCCAAACAGGAGCCAGCATTGTACCCTGACAGCAAGAAAGGCCAACAGCCTCCTGGGTTGTATGAGCAGAAGCACAGCCAGGAGATCAAGGGATTATTCCCCTTCTATTCAGCACTCCTTTGACTGTATCTACATTACTGTGTCAAGCTTTGGGCCCTCCAGGAAAGACATAAAATACTTAGAGCAGAGGGCCACCACGATGGTTGAGGGCTGGAGCAGCTGACCTGTGAGGAGAAGCTGAGGGACCAGGGCTTGTTCAGCTTGGAGAAAAGAGAGCTTGCTGGGGGGAACCTAACAACAGTCCTCCGGTACGTATGAGGAGGTTATCAATAAGGTGGAGCCAGGCCCTTCACAGTTGGGCATGGTGGGAGGAGGAAACAAGAGGTCCTGGACTGGACTACAAGGAAAACATTTTCCCCCATGAGAAGAGCCAAACAGTGGAAAAGGTTTGCCCAGACAGGTTGTGCAGTTGGCATCCTTTGAGATTTTCAAGACCCAGCTGGACAAAGCCCTGAGCAACCTGGTCTGACCCCATAGCTGGCCCTGCTTTGAGCAGGAGGTTGGACTAGAGACTTGCTGAGGTTCCTTCTCACCTGAATGACCTTATACTATGACCTTTGCTGTACTATATACAACTACAAGTAATACAACTCATCATAAAGTTAATGAGTTACTCTTTAAATTCCATCCAAGTAATTAATTCTGTAATGTGCAAAAAAAATGTGCAAAAACCAGCGTGGCCTGTTGAGGGAGCTCCATAGTGGAAACAAGGTGATGTGCCTGATATTTGCTGGTAGTATTTGGACAAGTAACTTTTACTTTTTAAGGTCTTCTCTCTGGGAATCACTTGCGTCTTAACAGTGGGAGTCTCTTTTCTTCTTTCATTGAGTTTTTTGAGTAGATTCATAACGACAAGTTAAAAACTGTTCTGGAAGATCTGCCATGCATCTCCTGCTGACCATAGCAAGATCTGCAGCCATGTCTTCAGGGAAGATTTCAGACTGGAATTCTTTGCTGTTCTTCTGCACCATGTCTGCATCCAAGGTTCAAGCAATTTGGAGAACACAAGCATGCTTAGCCTAAAGGTTGAAAAGTACAGCTCCACACGAATTCCCCTGCAGAGCCTTGAAGAGGGTTTCAAAGATGAGAAGGTTACTTGCTGCCTGTACGTGCTTGGTACTCCCCTCCAGGTAGCGGCAGGCAGAGGAAGTGTGGAAAGAGCAACTGCATCAGGGTCCAGTTTCCCTTGAGAGCCTGGCAGTGCTGGTGAAGGAGAGCTGCTTTTGCTCTGCTGCTTCTCCCTCAAGCACACAGTGAAAAGAGAATTGTCCATTGCCCCCACATGAATGTAATTGCCCCTTGTCTTCATGAATGTAGCTGGCCAGAGCAGGCAGCGGGAGGTAACATCACAGAGGAGGAAGCTTGTGGATAATGTCTTGGGCTCATCCACAGAGGAGCCTTCTGAGACACATGTGACTGCTGCGTTATAAAATACTGCAGAGAATATTTATTGGATAAATTGTAGTTGTAAATACTTCTATAATGCTGTAACTAACAACCAGCTGCGTTGTGGCAATGCAGCAGGACACCAGGCATCCATGTTCTCAAACCTCATCCTTGGCTTGTCTGCATTATCAGAAGTAACTTTTGGGGACTTGTAATATTTCCTACCCCATTAAATGTTTGCCTCTAATTATGAATTAGTGCTTACTCTACAGAGACGTAACTAGAAAGCACAATCTCAGAACGAAAAATGTGCTATGGCTCTCCTCAAAATCTTGAATCAAGAACGCGAGAGAATGAAAAAGGTTTTTCAAAGCTTAAATACAATAGCTGAGTAGCCAGACACGACCCAGGCTACACCCTACTGTAATATTAGGGTAAATTTGGGCTCATATACACTCAGGTGTTGCTGAGATCACAATTTAGTGGCATATATTTTGTTCTCTGATGTTTTAGGGGACTTTACGGGTAACTGGCAATTCAGTTGTTTGAACGGAAAATATCTAATTAATTTCAGAAAACATTATCTGTGCTGGTGAGAAGTAACAGCTTAATGAATCACGATCAAAAGTAGCTTTACACCACTGGGGTATGTTGTGTATCAAATCAGATATGACCAGTCTTCTTGTCATTTTGGCCATTAAAGATTCTATGATAATCTGGGGACTTTACCCCAGCAGTCCAATTAAATTTGGTCCCAGGTGATCATTTCAGCTCCTCCTACATTTTCAACGAAGGGGGCTGCAAGCGTCCTAAATGCCTGGGTTCTGCATGTGGATATTGGAGAGTTAAAATGATGAAAGAAATTCTGTCCATGAACATTCTCTAATAATAAGCACATCTGAAAACCAGCAGAAGGCTCCTCAGGGGGAGCAAAGGCAGAGCAGTGAAACAACAGTATCAAAACACTTAAGGATCATGTTTTTCTGCTAGGGTTGCCTGTCTTCTAGGGCTGTGTGGGCACTTCCAGGATGTTCCCTGTGGAGGCAGTGTCATCAAGAGCATGGGAGATGGCATGAAGCAAAGCACAGAGCATCTTCTGCAGTGGTGGTGGCACCGCTCCCAGTGGCTGCTCTGCAGTCTGCTCTTGGCTCTGTCCCTGTCCCTGCACTGTCCCGTCCCCACAGTACCTCAGCCTTGAGAAGAAGCGTGCCAAGGTTGTGTGATTTATATTTGCTAGAGGCAATTCTCTCTTCCTGTCACCTTTAAAACGAATTTTTTCTTTTCATTCTCCCCAAAATTAAATGTGCTCTTACATGTTTATTTTAGGCCTGCTCTTTTATGTGCGCTTCTTATCAAGGAAAAGGCCAATCTTTGTCTTGGCACAGGCAGATAGATGTTTGAGATGGTTCAAAAATGCTTTCAGAGGTGAGGAATGTTTCTTTTCCATTTCTAAAACCTGTATTAAGTCCTTTGCCAAATGCTGCAAGTCAGTCTTCATGCTTTTATTGAAGAACTTTGGGATAAGTTCACAGCAAGAAGGTGGTCAGACTCAAAGGAAGCTTTTCTTTCCTCAAGTTTTGTATTTAAAATATTTCTTTTTTTTTTTTTTTGCTGCTGACCATGCCTGTAGTGATTTTATATGTTTGTATAAAACATGTTTCTATTAAATAAATATACATATGTACACATACACACATATATATTAAGACAGAAGTTGAGGTGCTTCTGCATTTTCAGATGTGTACCTTCATAAGAGCACATCTCCCCTCACAGTCTTCTTGAACAGAGCTACCAGACCATTAAACCACTGTCACTCTCCACTAGCCAAGCCCAGTATGTCTTAATTTGTCCTTCAACCTTCTCACAAAATCTTCAGTAGAAAAATGGGTATGCAACAAGAACAGAACAGAAAAGTCTTCACCTCGAACACCAGAACTCAGATTTTGCTTGTTTTCTCACACACAAGCTGAGGATGTCTCTGGAGTAATTAGCAAAAGAATAGCATTAATTCTGCTTCTCACAGATGAGGGTGCTTCATTAGGATTGATTGCTCATTTCCAAAGATTATACACAGCTAAAATAATTACCAGTGGAGAACACAAGGCACTGAACAACACGTACATCCTTTAGACCACCAAAGTAAATCAACCCTTAAGAATAAGTTTAATGCTTTTATTTATAAGGTATGTATAAATGAGGCTTTCAGTTCCACCAGGAATAACTATCAATTAAATTAGGGCCCTATGAATAAATCTGAATCTCTGTTCCTTTTCCCTGAGGGTTCTGTATTTGCACGTACAAGAGTCTGTCTATATGCACATACAAGAGTTCATTTAGGCCTGGATGACAGACCGCTAAAGGCCACCACCAAGCAAGAGAAGTCACAGTTCTGTTTCACTTTCATTGGAAAGTCAACACCATCAAGCAATTGACTTATGCTGATAGATTGAGCCTGATACTACTTCACACAAAATTTCCATCTGCAAAAAAACCCCACACCAGAAGCCCTCATCCTTTGATTCTTCTGCTCTCTCTTACAAAAGAAAGGCTTATGAATGAAGGACATTTAGTACCCGAGTTTTTTCCTATGCTATTCCTATTTTTTTATTTCTTCCATGTTGGCCTCATTTCTGAGCAGCTTCTTGTAATTGGGACACAGTGTTATGGGAGATCACAGGAAGCTGGTTTTGTCCTCACCTGAAGCCATTAATACCGCTGCCTGGCTTTGCAGGCTGCAGAACTGACCATTCAGTTTGTAGTATAAGGCAAAATATTAACCATTATGTGTAGATTTTGGCAGGCAAGAAAGTAAAGAGATTTCACATAAAATGAACAAAACTATATGGAACAAAAACGTGTGGTCATCCAAAAAGAAACATGAAGAGACTACATAGAGATATGAGAGAAAACCAGAACATGCTCTTTCCTAATGAGCTCTTTCCTGATATATATCTTAACCCGAATAAAACGAGTATTAGCTGTCAGGGGAAAAAAAAAAAATCTAGAATGTATTAACGTGGGCTGAGCATTTCTCACATCAGCCCTGAAAAGATCAGGGCAGCATTAACACAAGACGATCGACCCAGTGAGAAGACCAGTGGCTGCCCCAGTACAGAGATGCACCACACCTCATCTTGAACTCAGGATTTTGAGGTGCTGCCTCCTGAGCAGCAGCTGCAATGATGAGCAGACTGTTCAAAAGGTGCAGGCAAGCATTTAGGGAACCTTTTTTGGTCTGTGTAAATGTAGCCATCCTTTGCTTCGGCGGTCTGAATGAGAGACTGGAGAGAGGAGACCCACCAATCCTCCTCCCATATGTACCTAGAGCTTTGAATCCCCAAGAGCCTGGACACTTGTGAAAACATCTGGAACACAAAAAAAAGAGCCTATATTGTCTACTGTTGCTAGCTGCCATGCAGTGAGAGAGAAACTGCAGCATAAACTGCAGGACACCAAAATCCTGGTCACTGGGAACTGGAGCTGCCCATCATCATCAGGACTCACCAGTGGGAGAGGAGTAGTCAAAGCAGGGGTGGAAAGGAGGAGCAGTTAGGCAGGCAGTGTGAGCAGGGAAGCAAAATGGCAAGAAGCCACGGGGCAGAAAGGCCTGTGTAAGGATCAGGGGGCCAAGTAAAAGACAAACACATGGAAAGATACAGGCTGTGTGCAGGGGGACCTGCCCAGATGGCAGTTGAGGGGAGAGGCAACAAAGGGTAAAAGGAGAAAGCAAAACTCTCTCTTTCCTCTCAGCCCTCACCTCTTTTCTCATTAAAGGCATTTAAAGATATCCTAGTATTTTCCTGATACTTCCTTTCCCACCAAAGCACATCCTGCAATTTTTGTGGTAATGGTAAGTCTTGATGAATAACAGCGAGGAGGGTTAGGAAACGCAGCAGCGGTCTTAGGTAATTACAGCTGAGAGGGGAAGTGCCCTGAAGCAACCTTGATGAAGTTATAGCCTGAAAATGCTTCGTGATCCCTGCCCTAGGTACAACAGAGATACATTACCAGTACACACAACATGTGCAAACAGCATTACAGAGGGAGGAAGGACACTGAGAACCTTGCTGTAAGGGCAGGTTTTTCCTATAAGGGAAACGGTGGTGCTGAGGGTCCAGGAACACCTACTTACCAGTTAAGTGGCTGGCAATCCTGGCAATAGGTTTAGGAGGCAGGGCAGGGGGCTGTTTGAGGAGGGACAACTGTTTCACTGGGGTGTCCTCATGGTCTCCAGGGAAAGCGGCAGATTTTTTGGGGGGAAGTAGCAGGACTGGCTTAGCTGTAGGATCTTGGGACAGGAGGACGCCGGATTCATTGGATGTGGGGCTCTCTTCAGACACTGGAGGACACAACCACATCATAGACGCAACAACGTTACGAGCAAAGCAGCAGCGGATACAGCCGCAGTAAGACAAGAAAAGCAGTGCAGCAATGCAGATTAAGAACGACTAATAAATTTCACTCAAACATCATATAACATAGAAAGGAGGAGAGAAAGAAAGAGAGAAAAAGAGAAAGAGAAGGAGTAACACACATCTACACAACAGCCGAATTTCCCATTACCTCTGACAGAAGCCAGCTTCCTTATGCCAGGCTGGGATGTATTCCCACATCTTGAGCACAAATCAAGAGCTTTAAAATGTCACATCTCAGACGGTCTGTCACCACAGCTTGCTCAGGACCAGATATGTTAGCAGGTGGTCTCTAAACTTATCCTATAAATGTAAAAGCACCTCACGGGGCCTACTCCATTTCAAAGAGGCTGCATAGCTGTGCAGGATCACGGATGAACACTTCTACCAGTCACTTTTCCTCACTCGACCTCTGTCCACAACTCTCAGCATTAAGTGATGCAGAAGGAGGAGCTAACCCAGATGTACAGTGCTGCCGTCTCTCTGCACGGCCTGCCGAAGAAGTGCACAGAGCCTCACCTAGGGTAGGGCAGCTGGCTGTGTTAGCTACTGACAGATGCATGGTGTGAGCTTCACCCAACACCAAGCGGTAGCTAAAGAGCATGATGGTGTATCCCAGGGTTTAAAAATGTTGTCAGCTCTCTGCTCTAGAGCTCACTGGCACAGCTGAGACGTAGCCAGAGAGTTAGAAATCTACTCTTAAATGTTCACAAAGTGCAGGGACTTTGCTTTGCTCACAAAGAGATTATTTGTGTAGAAGTAGAGGTTACTTCTATGCCAAGTCAGTCAAAATTTCTCATGGAGCATCCAGTGACAACCTGTATGCTGTCACCTCTTTCTCCACCAGAAGACCTTTGTCTTCAACACAGATTTCTCAGGGCTAGACACCAAATGTTAGAAGTCAAAAACTTGTTTCAAACAGCTTAGACTATCTACATTGTAATGTAAAAAAGACGTTACCTGTCCCATCCATGATCTCTGTGGTTGGGAGCACCTCGTATGAGCAGGGTTCCCCAGATGCTGGACCTGACTCCAGTTCTGCTAGGGCTGGCAGGGATACCTGGCTGGAGCTCAGCACTTGCCCGGAGCCCAGAGGCTGCCCATTCTCCAAAGCTCCTTCTTCATTTGGCATGGAAAGTTCCCCATCTGTTCATAGTTGGAGGAAAGCAGAATGACAACAGAAGACACACAAATAAGATGCAGAAAGAATTTAAAATTAAATCTGTTATCTGTATTAGCTTGCTTGCAAATGAGGAACCTGAACTGAGATCTTGTATGTATACAGAAGACACAGGGATAAGGATCAAAACAATATGGTTTGTATCTCAAAAATACAACTTGTGTAGAGCAATTTTTGCAGATGTCTGACTGTGATGTTCTGCCCACAACAGTTTCACAGAAGTCTGACAGCATTCCACTTGCCTTAAGGGGTTATTAAGATTTGGGAAAGATCTATCAAATATCTGTGTTGATCCTTTGCTTACCCCAGCATGGTCACTATGATCCATGGTCTAAGCTGGATGGTTCCTGACCATCTTCCACCCATGCGGCCATGCAGCCCCATCCAGGGCCACAGAATCTGTTGTCCCTCTGTCTCTGTTGAAGCTGGGAAGTCAGGAATGGGAATGGGCTGGAACTGAAGCTACAAAGCTTTCTTAAAGAATACTAATATACATAGTATATAATTTATAATATTTTAATAATAATAACAAAAAGAATTATTGTCTTCCCTTACACCAATTTTTATGCTATAAGGGACAAAAGCAGAATCACAGAAGTACGTCCCTATTTTACACACAAATAAGAACACTACAGCTCCCAGCACCAAGATTTTAAGTAAGGAAGAATATAATTTTATAATTGCCTGGTGTAAGGTCTTGATACTGGGATATAGCAGATTCCATTTAGAAAGCCTTTTTTTAAAGTATCTGAGCAAAATTTCTGTAACAGGAGCTGGTAGTTTCTTTCCTATCAAACGCCACTTCACATTAGAAATAATAAAGAACAGAGGCGAGTTATCAGATCATTCTCTATGGTGTCAATCCACATGATTTTTATTTCAGAACTTGTTATGCACAGCACTCTGGTACCTGGACGCAATGACTACATGGATATCTCAATTACAGTTTTACAAAGAAAAGTGTTCAGCCCCTATGGTTATGAGCAAAAGCCTGAAAATATAACCGGAATGTGACCTGTAAGGCTAAAAAACCAGCAGGCAAACAAATGGACCTTAATTTTACTATGCATTTAAATTATTTTTTTATGTCAAACTCAGGATTTCAGGATCTGGTTCTTGATTTTTGGGCACTTCTGATTAGCCATATTACTGCTCAATATACTGAGCAGAGATGTACATCATTCAAGTGACTGCACATTTTCCCCTCACAGGGAAAAGATGTGCAAAACACTTTGGAAAACACTACTGAAAAGAGAAAAAAATTTAAGTCTCATTTAAGCATCAGGACACAGCAATTAACAAGTACGTTAGCTGAAAAGTATTCAGAATTATGTTCTGCCTTTTAAAGCTTATCTACAGTGAGTGAAGATGGTCTCCTGCTTATTTTGGAATTATTAGAAATACCAAGGTCTTGACTTTCTTGTTTTTGTTGGAGGTTTTTTGAAGACCTAGAGAGCTATTACAGTACACAGCCACATCATACTAGACTGAAACCCGACCCATGGCTTTCGGGGCAATCAACTGAGCTGGCTAAAAGGTGGCAACTTTAATCAAAACTGAAGGTTTTGGCCAATTGTTCGCAGCACAGTCTCCTTCTAACTGCTGTGGTCATTCAATACAAACCTGTTTATTTCCCTAGGCAGCAAAAATCAAACAACAGTTCAACCAGTATTTAAGCTGAATGGTTTTTGACTTAGCTGTTTGGGTGGAAATGCTATGTATTCTGTGCTTCCTCTGCCTCCCTTTTATAAACACACACTTTTACACGTGTTTGGGATGGGGGCTGCTGTTGTCTCAGTTACCTGGCTTCATGAAAGAGCGTAACTGTTTCTTATGCAGAGCAACTGTTTCTTGAATGAAAGGCAGTGATTGTGTCCAGCAACGTTCATTAACTCAGTGCAGGACTAAATTTGACCATAACTGTGAGCAGACAAAAAGTATGCATGATAAAACCAGTAACATTTATTTTTTGGAGGGAAGTCTACACATTTTTAATGAAGTGGGATGCCCATTGTAACATGCTGAGCACCTTGAAATCTTACTGTCTTAACTGCACTTTGCACTCCTCAAGGTATATTCAGCATGATTTAAGAAGGTAGCATTCAAATGACCCATTGAAGGTTTATGACTGTGAAAAAGTAAAATGTGAGATAAAGCTTTGGCTTGTACTTTTTGTCATAATAACAAGCATGACAGCTCTCTGTACTGACAGCGTAACCTCTTTTAATCTTACCTCTGAATATCTCCAATCTTCACTTAGACTCTAAAACTTGTCCTTGGATTTGACTGAAATCATCAGACATGACACAGAATCATGACTGAAATATACACCCTAAATCAGATCTCAATTAAAGAAGAGCTACATGGGGAACTGCTCAAGTACAGCAAACAGATCAAACATACAGATAAAGTAATTTGTAGAGTGAAGAATACCTTAGTGTGAATTAATCCTGGATCAGCGACATGCTTGACAACCAGACATAAAAGGCAAATTATTTATTATTTTTAAAGTACTAAAAGCTATTCTGGTCAGCTGACGTACAAATGAAAAGAATCCTGGTAATGCAATTATTACATATACATGGATGAATCGATTAGTCTTCAGGAACTGGCTATGAGTTTGAAGTGAATTTTGCACGGTGATAACTTATGTAATCTTTTGTTCTCACACTTGCTAAATCCTTTGCTGTGTTTTCACAGAGCCTGCTGCTACTTAGTGGAGAACGACTTTCCCTAAACGCATGAGCTTTGATAATGCCGGCTGAGTGTGAATCAGCTGGATCTGGACAGGACCAGAGAGAGTAGCTTGACCTCTGCAGCAACAGGAGCACACGAAGGCTGCTCTTCTGTTACTCAGGAAGCTCTGCACACCTGAAGTCACTGAAGAAACAGAACCTCAGAGGAAACTCTCTGATGCAAAGGACTCTACCCAGACACTTTGATTCACCTTAGCATGTGAAAATAACAGCATGGGGTGAAGGCCCAGAAACGCATAGATGATGCGTTCAAAACATGTGTCCCCTAAGCATGGTTTGTCCTCCTGAACTCACCTGCCATTTCCACTTTCAAGTACTTTTTAAAAATTGCCTGATGTGAAGCAACCCACAGTGTGTCATGCTGACCGGTACAGACCAGTCCTTTTGTTGTTTCTTTACGTTGGAGCTCTGCCTACCCTCTCACCATGTCTTTTCACTCTGAACACTCTGAACTTGGACTAGGGAACTTCTTGCGTGTCTGAAAAGTGCCACGCTCATGCCCTCCTACCACAGACAAATGGCTAAGGAAGTCAAAATGATGAGGAGAGTTCGAAATCCTGAGTTATTTTCCACTTTGGGTTGTCTCCTTCAGTACTTGCCTGCTCTCAAGTAAGACTGTCCAGGCAAGCATTCTTGATGGCAAAGGCTAGGAAGGGCAGAGAAAAATTCATGCCCTTCTCATGGGCCCCACGGGCTAGGGGATGGAAAATTGAGTGTTCTTGTGTGTGGTCAAGACCTGTTCCCAGGTCTGTTTCCTAGTCTTGGTGGCTACCTTAGCACAGTGGTTAGGATCCTCCATGACTTCAGTCTCTAAGCAGACCCCCGATTTTGTGGGCTCCTGTGGAGTTTGAGACAGGCTGACATATGGATGTCCTCCCTGCTTCTGGAGGAGTTCAAATCCTTTCAACATATTGAAACTGCAGCACAACTGCCTCTCCGGTGGCTGCCTTGCCTTCCTCCTTGCTGCATTATCAAAGCCACTTCTTTAAACATCTCTCACATACTGCCACAAAACCTGCCTTAGCACATAAGTGCAACACTTCCAAATCCTGTCAGGATTTAGGTAACCTGAAATTTGGGTCTAAATCCATCATTTTGATTAGATAGAGAGTACAAAAATACAAAAGTATAAAAGAGGAAGACTGCCCATGCTTCCTTGCGTTGCACCATTGTCTCTGAAGCAAGCAATCAGTACATGCTCATATTCAGAAATTTCTCACTACAGGCAATCTCATGTTTCTTCAGATAAAAGAAGAGGTATCAAAATACTACAAGTAGATTTAATTCTTTGACTGGCACCATGGAACAGTGGGCAGTTCTAAAGACAGATGCTTTTGGGACGGTTACACCTTGATGTGAAAATCAAAGCTGTTTATTTATGTGTGGGAGCAATGGTATAGCAAAAATGTGAGCTCTTCTAAATGCTGTGGTATATTCTGAGTTGCAGGTGGAAGCTGTATTTGTAACCTCTTGGCACTGCCTGCCCACAAACTATTAGAACAGCAGGTGCCTCATCAGATACTTCTTCAACTTACTGTTTTTCCAAAAGTACACAGTATTTGAAAAAATTACAACCTTTGCCTACATTTTTGGAAGACTCAAGTCACAGAACCCTGGAAATGGAAGACGACAGAAACTGATTCAGTCACCAGTCTGGCCCTTGCCAAGAAAAGAGCTCTCTGCAGTTCAGACTGGAGTGGTTTCACTTGACTAGTTTAAGCGTGTGGGTCACTGAAGTGATAAAAGCATTTCTTGTTTCCCAAATATAGCAGCTAGACTGCAGCGACTCTCCCATGTGTGAACACTGTGACTTACTGCACTCTGCTAACTTTCACCTGCTGGATGACACCAAGTCCTCTGAAAAGCCAGCAAATCCTGAAGCAAACAGGTCAGAGTGTCATTTTATGCAGCAGGTGAACAAACTCGCTAATTCTATTTTTCTTCAGCATAGAAGATATGATAAAATCAATACTAAGCACACTGCAAGCTCCGGGATTTTTGTTCTTGGGTTAGTCTATCCTTATTAAGTTTCCTTTGATCAGTATGGATTTTTTTAAGAAAGAAAAAGGCAAAATTACTCACTCGCAGGCTGATTCTGTCTGCTTTGTTCTCCTCTTAGGAAAGGGAGACAAAGAGATTTAACATTATGGCTACACTTGTTGTCTGTGCAAGATGCCTCTTGGCATGGAAAGTGCTACCATCATCAAATAAAGCCTTCTGCTATGAAGTGTTAAAGTCCGGTGTGTTTTCTTGAAGGACTAGAGATTACCTAACAGGAATTACAAGGAAAACGTTACTTCCACTTAAGGTTTGCAGTGAGATATAATATCCTTTGTTAGAATTACTCTTGGACTATTACACCACTGAAGGAAATATTGCTTTTGCTCTACAAATCTTGCCTTACTCATATCCTTGTATCATCAAAACTACTTGATCACTGCTACTGTACTTGGGTACTACCACTTTCTTCTCTGCCCTACCTCTTTCTTTCAAGGAGGGGTACCAATTCTTAGCTTCTTGTGTTTGCAAGCAGCAGGAAATAATGCAGGATACTGAATAAGAAGTCCAGCTGGTTTGCATTTATAGTTTTCCTTTTAGTGGCACCTGACAGTGAAAAAGTCGGATGTCTCTGCTTTTAGCACTGGAAATAGAAAGAAGCAGCATGTGTTTCATTCCAGCTTTTTCTGATATGAAAAGATGAAGAATGACTGTAAAGAGAAATTAATTTCTTTTTTCAGACGAGGATCTCCAGACAGCTTAGCATCTGTTTCACAAGGTGACATAGAAGATTACAAACTACAGCATTATTTGATGAATGGAGAAAGCTGTAGCGCTGTGGTAGTGAAGCAGAGGGAATCTCCCCAGGTTTCAACAGGGAAGGAAGGGTCAGAAGATTTTTCCTGGGGATGCCTTTAGGTGTATGTAGGGGTGGGTCAGAAAGCAGCTACGCATGGGATGTGAGGCAGGGATGAAGGAGGGCACACCCTGGATGGAAGCATGACAGAAGGCTGACTTCTGAGCTGGCCAGGGCACTGAACGAGGAGCTACGCCCTGGCCTCCCCTGGGCTGTGACACATTTGGTGTGACAGCCTGGACTGTGCCTCGCTGGCTGCAGGGATGTATGCCTGCCTCATGGCTGCGTATCCCATCTGAGTCACACTCCAAAGCGTGGACAACCCAAAGTGGTGAGAAGGGCAAACCTTTTGCCAGGCGTTGTTTCTACCCTGAAGTTGCATCCAGGATGACTTCCAAGGCAGCAGGCCATAGCGAGAGCACACGCAGTGTTAGATCTAAAGGACTAGCAGCATCAAAAATATGTGACGGGAACAACTGTAGAGTTTAATGACAAGCAGCGTATTTCTTTGGTTTTGCAATGTTTTGTTTTTTTTTTCCACTTAAAAAGAAAAAAAAAATAGTTTGGGTTAGTAAATTTTTAAATTCCCAATAAGCTAGACTAAAAAAGTAGGTAGCAGATTTAAATGCTCCAGACTTTATGAGGTAGACCCTACTTCTAATATCTGTGGAAGTTTATAACTTCTATTGACTTCTAACAGGTTTTGTACTGGTATTGTTGAAGACTTTTAGACTTTGAATTAATGAGGCTTTAAAGCGCATGCATAAGTTCTGTTGAAATTAAGAGGCACCTTTTGCATGTCTTTATATAATTTGCTGAATTCATTGCTTTAGTTATTGACAAGGGAAGCAGCAAAACAAATAAAAGCTGCGGTTAAAGGTTGACTCATATGTAATAGATGTCAAATATGGGTTGCATTACCAGTGTAAAACAATGGTGTTTGTAAAACCATGGCATCTTGCGTAAATAATACATTACCAACTCAATAAATTAATTATCCTGAACAAGGAATTATTATTATGTCTTCTGAGCTGTTTCAAGGGAATGTGTACTGTTCTGTGCTTGCCAGTATCCAGAACCTTTAAATGTTTCCCTTTTCCACAACAGTTAATCCCAGCGTGACTCAACCAGACAACGATAACACATGCAGGTACGGACCCACTCCATCTCCCTGCAGTCTGGATGTCTTGCTGTTTTGCAGCGACTCCTGCACGCTGCCGTGATTTATATTTCAATTGCTTTACATTTCTGACTAGCTTTCAGTTTTATTTGCTAGATAACTATCACATGTATCCAACGGGGAGGGCCAGCCCACGGTGAAATCAAAAGAGATGTTTGGAGACCTTATTCTGCACGGTCCTGCAATTCGGGACTGTATTCCCAGTTCTTAATGTTACAATAATGTAATATCTGGCCATAAAACTGTACGGGATTGTCCTGGTTTCAGCTGGGATAGAGTTAATTTTCTTCCTAGTAGCTGGCATAGTGCTGTGGTTTGGATTTAGGATGAGAAGAATGCTGATAACACACTGATGTTTCAGTTGTTGCTGGGTAGTGCTGACACTGGTCAAGGACTTTTCAGCTTCCCGTGCTCTGCCAGGTGCACAAGAAGCTGGGAGGGGGCACAGCCAGGACAGCTGACCCAAACTGACCAAAGGGCTATTCCATACCATATGACGTCATGCTCAGTATATAAACTGGGGGGAGTTGGCTGGGGGGCAGCGATCGCTGCTCGGGGACTGGCTGGGCATCGGTCAGCAGGTGGTGAGCAATTGTACTGTGCATCACTTGTTTTGTATATTCTTTTATCACTATTATTATTATTATTTCTCTTCCTCTGCTGTCCTATTAAACTGCCTTTATCTCAACCCCTGGGTTTTACTCTTTTTTCCGATTCTCTCCCCCCTCCCACTGGGGGGTGGAGGGTGAGCGAGCGGCTGCATGGTGCTTAGTTGCCGACTGGGGTTAAACCACGACAGGGATGTCAATTTAATGTTGTGAAAAGAAGAACACTTACCTTTATCAAAAATTTCTTTCAGCACTCCTCGTTTTATAAGCTCCTCTCTGCTTTGCCTCATTGATATTTTTCTTTCCAAAGCTGTAAGCAAAGGAGAAGGGTCAATATAAATAGAAAAGAAGGGAAATTATTTTTTTAAAAGGCTCTATGCCTTTTAAGGCATTTAAAAAATGTTTTTTCTCCTCTTCAAGTCAGTGGCAAATTAGCATCTCAAAATAAAGGCTACTGGCTGTCCAGAGAATCTGCCTGCTGCTGTAGCACAGCCATTATTAACAGAAATGGCTATAGACTGACTGATTTGAGGGCAAGTCTGCACTCCCACTGCTTAATTTTGACACATGACCAAAGCATTACTGTGGAGGATTAGAGACAGAAGAGGGAGAAAAAGGCAATTAGTGCAGAAACTGGAGGGGGAAGGTAAGAAAGGAGGCAACGTGAAGGATTACACCAATAAAGACATGGCCATGGATGTCCCCAGGCCACAGAAGAGGACTGGCACCTCTGCTGCCCTGAAGCCAAGGCTTGTTTTCCACTAACTCCAGTCAGAGCAGAGCAAGGCGTTTGGAACGGTGCAAAAAAAGACGTGTTTAATGGAGCCTTCTCCTCCCAGGAGGGGTGTTTTCCCCCCAAAAGGTGTAAATGAGGAGAGCTCCATGAGAGCCACTGCAATTTACACCATGTCTGAACAGCCCGAGTCCTGTATTGCCTGTTTGGAGGCCGTGGTCACTGGGGCAGCAAAATGACAGATAGAAATTTCATGTTTGTTTAGTTCAGCAGTAATTAAAACAATGTCCAATTAACCAAAACACCACAAAGGACATGCGTTCAGGCAACGAGCTGAAAGCCAGCAAGCAAGGGGCACAAGAAGCGATGGGCAGGACTGGCTGCGACTGCGTGCGCTCTGCGAGAAACAAGCCTGTGCCTGCCAAAAAAAGAGGCACAGTCAAGGGCGAATTGCTTCTGCCATATGCTCCCCTATCAGACCCAGCGCAGATGCACGCACACAGAAATGAACTGGGACTTAACACCTCTAGTCTGCCCAAGGCAGATTTAAAGCAAAAGAGGCTCCAAAACCCTATTCTCCATCCCTGAAAACATGAGGGTGTAACCTTTTCTGGCACTGCTGCATGTTGTCTGTTCCCGCAGGGGCACAGTATACTTGGTGAATTAGCTATGCTTATACTGACACACTGCACTCATTGCAACTTATTTGCTGTCAGATATGTATGGCCAGCTCTGCTTCACTCTTTTCCATAGGATAAGTTTAGGTTTCCCCATTTTTAAAATCAGTTTTGAGCAGGTATTCTTCAGGACAAAGAAGGTCAGTAGGTACAGTCAGTAGCTAATAAAACCCCTGGTCTCCCCTAGACACACCCTCTGAACTTCAGCATCGATCAGAATTAATGGCAGGTCCCTTTGCTGAGGCTCAAGACCCGATACCCGTTAGCCAGCCACACGGTACAGATGTATTTTTGACGCTGTTAACATAACAGCCACAGCATTTTCCAGGGTGCCTTAGCCCCATCTGAAGAAGTGCTTTAGGCACCTCACTGACTTTCAATGAAACTTTGATTTCTAAGTTTCTAATATGCTTTTGAAAAGAAATAGCCAACAATCATACTGTGGGGTCACACTGCAGACTGCTCCCCAACCTGCCTTTTCCCTGCACTGAAGGGACCTTGTTCTGGTACGGTATTTAAAGCTTTTTCCCCATCCTCCTTAACAATAGCTGCCCTCAGCCCCTCCAAAAAAAGCCAAAACAAGCTACAGACAACTCCCAAGCTTTCTCCCACCAAAGAAATTGTTAAAACCCTGACTGACTTTGAAGAGCAATTTGGCGGCACCCGACACCTTTTCCAATAGGTCTGGGAAAGTATAATTTTCTGTTAGTGTAAGCAGCAAACAGCACCCAGTCTGTCTGAGCTTGTTCTTCAGTGGGAAATCAAGTTGGGTAAACAGCAGCAAAGCAGTAGTTTCTGCATCTAGGCAGCAGCAACTGTTCACAAAACAAAGACACAGGCAAATACTGCTATTTCTGTACTTTACCTTAAATAGCTAAGTAACAGATCCACATTTTACATACAAATTCACTGGCACCCACCCGGGTTCACTGTCTCACCCTCCTGCCTATTCAACAGCTGGCTACGCAAGGTAGCAGCGTTACTACTGACTTCATGGCTAGGAAGTCCCATCACATTATTAAAGTAGTGGTAAGAAACACAGTAATCTTGTGGATTGGAGTTAAGGCTTTTGGGGGACCGGCTGCTATAGAGGGCTAGCAGGACATTTTGAAGAAGCGCAGGAGTACCTTTCCCAAAACAATTGCTGGGCAACACACTCAAGTATTGACCAAGACTTCTCAAAGTCACAGACTATTTTTTCACTCTAGCAGAATTTCAAATCTAGAATATATTTTTGGAAGACAAAGGTTTTTCAGATGCTCCCTTTCAGTTGTATTCCGCTTCTGCTCAAGAATGAAAAATAAAAAAATCCTCCAGTTTGAAGCTCAGACTAAAACAATTTTTTCAGTTTCCAAATCCTTTCTAAGTAGGTACAGGACTTAAAGTATTAATTATTTTCCTGCTAAGCCAGTTTAATTAATAAGATATTTAGAGGAAGGGCATGCTGGGCTAAGAGCAGCGCTGAATGATAACAACAGATGTTATACTAAAACTATGGAACATGCTGCCTTCCTTTAATACAAATCTTCCTCCCAAAGAAGTCTCGTACATTTAAGTGAATAAACTGCTATGCTACTGCTGGATCAGGCGGAAAAAAAAATCACAAACACTTAGATGCAGAACTCATTAGGATCTAACAGCCCGAACAATGAAATGTTTCACTCAGTCTGGATTTCTCTGGCAAAGATTGCCTGTTCTTTCAGGAAGGATTTTCTTTTCAAGCAGAAAGCTGATACAGAATAAATTCATTCACTCTCCACTGAGAAGTGATCCATTCACAGCAGAGGATAAATAAAAACCTCTGAATTAATCCTTGATTCATGAGAACCTTGTAAATTCTGTGATGGGGAAAAAATAAATATAATTAATATTTAACAAAAGATGTGTTACTTCATTGGCGATTTTCCTTGGTGATTAACCTCATTTTGTTCATTTGTACAATCTTCCAGGAAATTAGAAATAAGCATTAAGCCCTCTTTATGGGGTCTACTTATGCCAGAAACTGGTTTTCTTAACAAATTCATCCGTTCTCCAAGAAACTCTCAGTTACTAGTTTATAGAAATGAGCATATGCTTATTTTATGGTATAAGTGTACAGATTTTGCCAGTGTGCTCTGCAGTATGCTGTTTCTTTTAAGCTCTGATGAAGAAACAGTGGGAAATGTTTTTATTAACGTTTCTGAGCTGGTGTTTTTGAACTCGTCCCTCAGGAGCAGCACCCCTCTGCTGTTCAAGCAGAGCTTTTCTCTGTGGCAGACCCATTAAGATCGGTAAAGCCTTGACAGGGTCAGGCGGATTTCCTGCCCCTCCGTTCTGGAAATCAAGTACAGTTTTGTCTTTATTCCTCTAATAAGCCATTGCGCTCCGTGATGGCAGTGATTGTGGGCTGCTCCTCCAGCTGAGAAGGTGAAGCGCGCCGCTGCCTCTGTGCCAAGCACTTCTGCTGCTCCATTAACCAGCCAAAGAGGCGTTTATTTGGTCAGGACCTGCAACCTTCTGTCCCTCCCATCCTTCCCTCCAAGACCAAAACAGCTCAGATGAACTCTTCCAATCTGCATCTATATGAGAATAAACTGGTCTTTGCATAACTTGTCACGTTGCTGCTGCTTAAACCAAGGGGCGGACTCAATAAACAAGTCCTGCCCTTTCTTCTCATCTGACAACTGAAACTAAGCCCCAGTATGTGCCAGCCAGTTGAATCTTAACACCGCTTTTTTCCGAGGTTGCCCTTCGCCTTTGTCTTAAAAAGCACTCGGGGTTGCTTTGCATGAATTCTTCCTTTCAAAGGCCACTATAATTTTCATGATGCAAAGGTCGTTATAGGAATGGAACTTAGAGCAGAAGCTTTCTGGTGCATCAATTATATTTGGATTCAATAGGCAGAAATTTGCTTTGCTAATAATTCAGATCTGAATAATTAGAAACAAGTAAACCAATTGCTTTGCACCGTGTTAAGATAAACAACCATCAATATTTCCTTTAGACTTGTAAGGAAGGAGAGATTTTCAGATGTGATGGATTGTATATCAAAACATGTTACCTCATCTTGAAATTCTTCCAACTCTGCAGACTTTCTTGATAATCAAATGGAGCAGGATTCATCATTTCTACAGTGTGGGCTTCTGCCTCTGATTTGGCCTCCTTGTATATTAAGAGCAAGTCTCGGGCATGATTGACCTCAGCCTAATGTAAGCATCTAAACCAGCCTGAACTGCACCTTGGAAATGCCTGTTAGTCTTTACTGACCCTAAAGGAAGCTAAAGGTGAGTAGCTGAGATAAAAATGCATAAAATTAGGGCTGAATCCACTCCTGAAGTCAAAATTGATTGAAGAGGGTAGTTTTAAGAAAAGAAATGCTGCTGTAGATGAAGGCCTCAGACAGAGCTGAGGAAAATGTAGATGTGTCAGCTCACACAGAGCTCCATTAATTTTGGGATTGTTTCAACAGCTGTGGCATGACATCCAGCATTGCTGCTGTGAGCTTGGGTTTTGACCAACGCCAAAACATAGCTTGGTTGAAAGAACTGGTTTGCTTTGCTCAGTGCTAAACATTAATTTTGCTTGACTTCAGCCACTCATAAGTCTCTTGAAGCCTGAGGGAAGAAAAAATATTCCAACAGGTTTTTTGAATCTTTGAGATTTAAAGTACCTTACAGAAGTTTCGGGTCTCTCTCATCTCAGCCTGGGTTTTCCTGTAACAGTATCATCTACAAAATCTGACTCAGACAGATTACTACCTAGAAAGGATTAGGAGCCCCTTTTTGTCTGTGATGTCTGCCCATGATATTTCTTCTTTCGACTGTAGCCTAGCACTCCTATTCTATAAGATTACAAAATAAGTGAACATCAGCAGGGAAAACATGTGCGGGTATTAAAAGTTAAGCTTGATTTAAAAAAAAATATTGCAAATACCTCTCCAAATCAGGTGCCGCTACAGTAGTTGACTAGATAAATCCCTTTCAGTACATGAATCATTTGGAAAACTTCTGCGGCATGTGCTACAAGACAAACTCATAAAATGGGAACAATACCCAGCACTGATGTCACACTAGAGGAGTAACTCAAAACACTGTAGAAGCAAACCAGTATCATTACAGAGGTGGAAAAGTGAGGTACAGACAAGTTGAAACAGCTTGGCTCATCACCTCCCACATCAGTAGCAAAGCATTAACAGCAGCTGTTCTGCAGCCAGTGGCCAACACGCTAGGCTAAGAAATAATCCTTCTAGACTTAAAATTTGTTAATCTATAATTAAGACAAATAAAATAACAGGAAAAAGAGGCCAAAATAAAAACCAAACTCTATTAATTTTATTTTATTTCCAGTCTTGTAAGTACAACTGGGTTTATTTTAGATTATGACTACTTAAAACACACAGAAGACGATATTAGGGCATCTTGCTTCCAGTCAAATTCAGATCAACTCAGAACACTGGTCCATCTCCAGTAAGAAGCACTGGACTAGGAACATGGTAAATCTTCATTTGCGACAGGCTAGCCTTTGAAATTACACAGTTAAAATATCCACATTCCTTTGAGAATGGAGGATCAAATCTCAAATCCCTACTTACTAACCAGAAGAGTTTAAGAGGTATAACAGTTGCCATAACTGGTAACTATGGGTAAAAATTGAATTCTCTCTTCCTTACGGATGGAATCTGGTGCAAGAAAGTAAAACTGGGGAAGAAGCAGAAATCAGCCTTAAGAAAACTCTAGATCTATACTGATTGTTAGTATATAAAGTAAACTGCCAGAGGAGAGACTCAGGAGGACAATGGATGCAAAGTCAAATCTGTAAACATAGAATTGCAGGAGCTGATCAAAATACTGCAAACCATGTTAAGCAAAGAAGATCATGATGCACTAACACCACTCAGAAACTCAGCACATAACCAAGAATTCAGCAAATTCAAGGCAAGTCAGAGCAATAAAATCTGAACAACTCTACCATAATTAAGAGGAGGAACTGAACTAAAGAAATTAGAATTCTAATCCAAGACCAGATGGACTGTAATTTTTTCATGTAGAAGGACTGGGGGNGGAAAACTAAATTTCAACCTAGATCCAAAGAAACCCAACATAATGCATTTCACAGGCCAAGCAGAGCTAGCCTGGCAGAAGATGAATACATGAAAACAGGAGATAAAACAAGAAATCTTGATGAATATAACAAAAGGTGTGTGTTCAAAAAATATCTAAGAAAATGGAAGTGAAAAGAAAACAAGACTGTAGACACCCTTAAGAAAAATGTTACCACCCTCAACTGCCCAGCTAATAAAGAGCAAAACAGAACTCCACTGTGTCAATGAACTGGGATAGTCTATCAATAGTATTTCGGAACGACTCACATTTTCATCCCCTTTCTACATAACTGCTTTTCTTGTCACACTTGAGAAGTATTGTACAGCAGGTTAGGGAGAAATTCAGAAAGCTGACCAGAATATTGAAAAAATGAAGAAAATGCATCCCTCTGGTTCTTCCCTCTGAACTGCAGCACAGCATTTTCATGAATTCCTAGGTAATACTAGGTCAAGAACTGGAAAGCTGAGCGACCAACAGCTATTGCTTCCCACAACTTAATGAAAAATGAGGCTCTGTAGCTTAATTAAAGAAATTTGCAATAACGTAACATAGCATATCTTAAGAGTACACCTGCTCTGCAATTACAGTGATTGCAGCACAGAAAGCCATACCCTGGGCATTCTGAATATATATAATTTAAGCATCAAAAACAGTAATGAGGGGGTGGTACTGACTTATTTGAAGGCTTTCATCCAAGTAAGAAACCTGGCAGGCTTGAACAGCCCATGCTGAAGTCCATACTGCTACCAGCACCCTAAGTAGCTTGATTAAAGATAAATTGAGCATAGCTATTACCACCACAGTTCTTACTGCAATGAAGCTATGTGCTAAGTGCTAGTAGAAGGCAGCTGACACAATCCTTATGATAGGAGATCTATTCATGTTTTCAGATGGACCACTAGCAGATGAAATTACGGTTTCTATTACAGGCTTCTCCCTCGCAACATGCAGAAGTTGCAGTGTCAAAGAAACACTAAGAATATGGGTTCTATTCATCACCAGACAAGATGAGTGATGCCATCTGAAATTACGATGAAGAAAGAAATACGTACGAACATCAGCAGCAGCTGTACATCCCAAAGAATGGTTGCTTTTTATAAGTGACAACTTGTGTTAGGCACCTTGCAGTCTCAGATTTCTGTATGTGCAACAGACAGCTATGCTAAAAGCAAATCAGCGAAGAGCTGGGTGAGATACCTGCAGTGTGCTTCCCTTGCCCTGAGAAGATGGCACGCAGACAGAAGATACTGCAGTAGGGATCTGCAGTGTCATCTGTAATGGCAGAAACGTCTATTTGCAATGTTCTGCTACATAATAGTTCAAGGGACCTTTTTCAAAGCAAAACCAAAGCATCCGCATGGTGGGCATTGCTAGAATAAGATAACGACTCATGCAACTCTCTGCAGCTGAACAGAATTCTCTCCAGAACAGAGTTTACACATGGGATATAAATAACCAGGCAAGCTGCTGCTTTCGGATTTGCTCCTCATCAGACAACACATCCAGATGGCAAAATGCAGAGCACAGTTTACAGAAACAAGTCTAGCAGATGTCAGGAAACTGGATTCTCCAGTGTAACTTCTAGAGGGTGAAGGAGTTAGTTTTCCTGGGACAGAAAGAGGGGGAAAAATATCAAGATAGAACCAAAACAACGGCAGGCTGATGATAAGAAGGGAGGAGGAATGCTTGGACAGACCACCAGGAGATGACAACCAAACTACTGGCCAGTATTTGGTCCCCTTGTTTGCCAGCTTGGAGATCTCCTCGCTGATAGAAAAGAGAGCTGTGCTCAGTAACACCAGCAGCACAACCCTTTCTACAGTAACAGCAAGCCTCTGTGTAGCTCGTTTTACAGCCTGAGTTTACCTTTCAGCTGTAACTTTACAAATATATACTGCCTGATACCCACAGCCAGATGATGTGTAGAAACAGTGCATTACTGCCTAATGAAATCTTACTTTGGCTACAGTGAAGAAAGCTTGATCTGCTGGATGCTTCTATTTCACCAGATAGGGATTTGGGGTAACTTAAAAAATACCTGCACATTGCCCAAAATGTGTATTTACACATACAACACTGTTGTAGTAAATTACAGTTTAGGAAACAGTTCTTTTACTTATACTGGAGTAATTAGTACACAGAAGCCTCCAAAATAGACACACAAAGCAGACAAATAGTTGTGTATCTGTGTCCACATGTACACCTATTTAAAACAAATGTTACAAAGCATAGCTTGCAACTAAGAAATACCTACTTAAATCCGAAGTTGGTTTAGCACCTTTTTGAGAGAGAAGCTATTAAGATTTCAAATACTTCTTGGAGACCATCGCTGCTTTTGTACAATCAGAAAACCTCAACTAAGCACACACAAATTAAAAATGCATTTGTTATTAGAATGAACTGGCATCAACCCTTCAACACAGACCTCTGTTAGGAGCCAAACAGGAAATCATTCATTTAATACTTGATTATAGAAATGACTGAATCACAAAGCAACAGACACTTCCTCCAAAATAAGAAGATTCCTGAATTGCAGCTGTCACATCATCCAGCAATTATCTTTGTATGATATTTCCAGCTTGTGCAATGGCACTAGCTGGTTGGTACATAATAGACTTAATGCTGAAAAAGCCCCCAAAGTGTCTTTAACACCATTGTCTTATCACCCAAAATAGTGCAATCTACTTTCTGGTTTGGAAGCTGATAATAGTTCAAGCTACAGTAAAGCCACGCATGTGCAATTTCAGTATCTTTTATGCATTTAGAGTCTTGGTCTGACTTTGTGGCTTTATTTTGGCTTAAAAGATAACTTTCCCAGATAGAGGGAAACTTTCCACTATGCATGGCAGTCCTTCGGAATCAACAGACCGAAAAAGGATGAGACTGGGATCTCACTTACAGTAACATGAATGCAGAATAGCTTCATGAGAATTTGGCATGCACCATCCTGCCTCGCAGTGTGAATTATTGCATTATTTCAATAGGAGATATTTAAAAAAAAACTCCACAATGACAAAATGGTTTTATGCTCCTCTCCAGCAAATGCTGAAGTTATCTGAGAAATAAGGCTTAGTATTATATATTATCTTAGTGCTTTTTTCGTGCGCAAAAACATAGTTATGGTGCTTGTCTGGGATGGGGAGGCAGCGTTGGAGATGCCTAACACCTTTAGACAGTAACAGTTTTGAACTGAAGTACTGACAGAAGAAGCAAATTTGGAAAAGAATAGGCAGGAAGGACAGTGAAGTGAAGGAGATATGATAATAGCCTAGACATTTCTTATGGTGTAATCGCATTATAAATGTAGATAGTATTGTATAAAATAAAGGTATAATGGCAGTCTGATATCTCAGTATTCCAGTGTAAGTGTCCCTACTGACCAGAACTTAATAAAGTTTGTCTGCTAAATGTGTAGAAAACCAAACAGAAAATTGCTAGATTCATAGATGATCTAAGGTTAAAAGCAACGGTCCAGAAGGATAAAGGCCATGGTAAACAAGCCAAATATTTTTCATAGCAGTGCTAATCCTGAAGAGCTTCAGCAGAATCACAGAGTGAAACTCTTCTTTACAAGGAGCTGTGGAAGTCTTTCTAAATGAAGTGTCACTTGGAGAACTTTTTAAAGATATCAATAAAATGAAGAGTAGTAAACTGCCAAGACCAGGCAGTTTTCTTCCCAGAGTTCCTCAGGAAATCAAATACGAACTAGCAAGCATGACATATAACCTAGATAAGATAGAGAAGTGGGAGGTGGCAAATAGAAGGTTGCTACTTTTAAGAGTCCAAAAGTCACCTGGGAATTACAGACCAGTAAACCTGGCTTCCATACCACCAGTCTAGGAATAGCTATATAGAATAGAGCTAGAAATAGGAGAGCTAGAACAGAAGAGAGATGGGAGAAGAATCATCCTGGGTTTGAGGTGGGAAGTTCATAGAAGTCAATGAATGAAGATCCTCTGTTCCATGTTAGTGCCTTCAGAGTTCCAAAACCCCAATGTTAAGGTCATTGAAAGAAATAAAATTGCATGAGATAAGAGTGAGCATCATCTAGTGGATTAATAACATGTAGAAAGCAAGGAGGAATGCTCCATACATAAAACAGAGGGATATGGTACGACCCACCCTCTTCTTCACAAAGACACATTCTAGAAAGGCTGGCAATAGGGAGATGACAAAATTTGCTGATTGCAGTCAAAACTAAGGCTGGCTGCAAAGAGCTACAAAAGATCTTATGATACTAAATGATGTGTGACGAAATTCAACATTGATAAGAGCAAAAAAGACATTTGGGAAAAGGCAGCCCTAACTATACACACTTAATAACAGCTACATTAGTCATTCCCACTCAGAAGACAGCGCTTGGAAACTCTGCAGAGAATTCTCTGAAATCATCATCTTAAAGCTCGGGGCAGTAAAAAAGGAAACAGAAATTAGGAATTATTAGAAAATAAATACAGCACCTTTGTGCTAGTGTACTAGTCTACAGCCAATGCAAGTCTGGTTATCCATCTCCAAAAAGATACAGAAGAACTAAAAAAGTTATGGAAAAATGGAAAAAGAATGATGAAAGGGATGGGGTGTCCTGTACAGGACTAAAGAGTAATAGTGAAAACTGCATTTTTTTGACATCTCCTCTTTCATACCAAGGAGCTGGTCCCCTGATATTCACAAAAATACGTGGTAACTGTCACCTAGGCTGTGCTCTGCATGAACCAGATAGTTCTCTTGAAGGAAAATCAAGGCACAAAACAGTGTAGTCAACATCAGTACACATGTTCTACATACACTCTGCTGGGAGCTGCACCAGACAGGGTTCCCTTGGCCTGGCATAGCTCTTCAAAGCATCCCCACAGCCCTTGCACTCCTCCAGACCCAGAGATGAGGCAAAACTCATGCCAGAAGGGCTTTTGCCTTCAGAATGCATGGGGTGGCCTTTGGCAGCAGTGCAAGCTCCTGCTCTCATGCAGCGTGGTCACAACCCATTGCTCCAGATCTGGAGGCATAACAACATAGAGAGATGCGAGTCAGTCTGCACCATCTGCCCTTGGGACCATGGGCCATGCTACAGCAAACACCGTTATGGCAAACTACAAAACAGAAGTCTTCACCCTGGGAAACGAGCAACCGATGGAGAATGCAGCAGACGTCTATAACACCATGAATAGCCATTCACTCATTTATAAAATGCAAAAAATAAGGAGCACCCAACAAAATGAGCCGGGTGCATCTCACAAAAAAGAAGTGCTTTTGTGTATAATGGCTTTTTTCGTTGTGGAATTAACTGCAAGAGATATCCATTAAGGCCAAAAGTGTAATTGGGTTCAAATGACACAAAGCAATGGAGGATAAATCCACACATGGCTCCTTAATTTGGATGCAGCTTTTGGCTTATGAATTTCTGATTTGCTATGTGGGGGGGCAGAGAAATACATACTTACCCTGCTTCTTGCATATGCTTTTATGAAACATAACTGTTGACTGCAAGAAATGATACTGGGCTACAGGGACTTCAGTTTGATCTACTATGTCTATCCTTGAGTATATTTATCTTTAAAGGATGTGTTTAATGAATCAGGAGAAAACACCCTCGATCCTAACACACAAAAGTATACACTGTATTCAATTATCTAATTGTTGGGAAATGTGCAAAGGCACCTAATTTGCCTTTGAAAGGAACTTGAATTTTATCACCTTACCATGCATGTCAGGGGATTTTTCTTGCATGATTAAATCAGACCTGTTAAGTAATACAGAGTTCAACATATTGGCATCTAGAATTACAAAAATGGGTTGAGGTTTCATTGCCAGTGTAGGGCTGGTTGCAAAAGTAGCTTACTAGCTAGTGTGGCATCCAGGCTTAGAACCCTTTTTCATCATGGGCTTCAGGATTTTTCATTCATTGATTCCAGAGAAAGCTAAGACTTTTTTTTTTTTTTTTTTAACTTTTTTCCTTTCAGATCCAGGAAATACAGAAGTGTGTGCTATATTTCATGTTGGAAAATCTTGATTATTATTGATTACTTTCTGACAGCGCAGTACTGAAGTGCTAATGGAATGCGAACCTGAAATCTGAAATTCTGCCCAGTGTCAGGTAATGACCTGACTGTAAACGGTTTTTTAACAAAGAGAATAAAGTCGAGCTGTTCTGCAGATTTTGACTAATGCTTCACAGAAAAACCACAGAGAGGCTGCAAATCACTGCTCCAGGTACAATTACAACTTTGATGAAAGTTGACACTACCTTGAAATATTTTTCTGAAGATTATCAAAATGCCATTATATTGTTACAAATACATTAATTAAAATATTCATGAAGTAACTTCAAAATGCAGATTTAAGTGAAGAAATAATACAATTTCATGATTAAATCTACCTAAATATTCTTCTGTTCCAACTTTATCCTGGTCTTTTTTACATCAGTATGATTTGGATGATTTATTTTTGTGAAAGTTCGCTTATTTCTGTTGCATAATAGCAATAAATGTCAGTCTATTTCTGCCATCATAATTAGTTGCTGTGGAGATGGCTGAAATATCATGGATTATAATTGCAAATGAGGAGTAAGCAGCAGGAAAAGATGACATTGATAATCTGCAGATATTGCAAGGTTACTTGAAACTAGTTAAGTACAAGGTATTTGAATTTGCCATAGTAAAGAGCAGGCTCACAGAATACGGGGGTGGTGTACATTTCAGATGAATACATGGTGAAGAAACACGACAGTTACATGTGGTGGCATCTTAAATTTAGCTTAACATTAAAGTACAATTACCATACAACCCATGCATCTTATGATTTTGTTACATATAATTTTGCTTAAGGCCTACAGAAAAGCCACTTGTGGTATTCACCTTTATTACTATGAGGTAAAAAAACCCATAGCAGTAGTACATAAAATCAGTAGGTGTTATCCTGAACTAATATTCTTTGGCAGATAAATGAAGGAGAAACAGGTGTTCAAGTGTCTGCATGAAAAGTGGCTAGAATTATCCCCTTGACATAGTTCTTTAAAAGGCAAGAATCAAACTGCATCTTTCACTGGAGACTAATGAACCTCTTGGAGGGAGGAAGGACAAAGTAGACAAGAATAAAATTCCTGATGTACTACTTTACTAGCGAACTCCTTCACATTATGTCGTATTTTGCTTTAGGGCTGGCTGGCACTCCAATCTGCACCTCAACTGTGTAACGAGAACCGCATAACTGGTTGTGTGTAATGATGCTGCCTTCATACAGCCACTGTGTGCACTTCCAAAATGACAGCATTATCAATTCTTTGCCTTTTCTGCCTCAGTAGCATGAAGTAATTGGCCTGCATTAAAAAAAAGATTCCCCAAATTATGCTTTTATGAAGAAACAAACTTTTTAAAGCTTGACTGAGCTAAATACTGAGCTAAATACTCTCTTATGTATTGCTGTTTAGAGCTAAGTTGCTGTATTCTGAAACGTGAAGGAAAAGTGAGAAGCATTAAGGGGAAGTGAGAAGCAGCTGTTTGTAAAACAAGATTTCTTCCCCTCTCTGAGCATAGCTAAGTGACTGATATCAGAATTATACTCCCAAGATTTCCACGCCATTATTTGGATAGCTTTTTAAACACCAAACAAGCATCCTGGCATCTTATTAAGATGATAATTTAGGTGGACTGACCTAAGGATGGTAGAGCCTCAGAATATCAGTGGATTTACACTGATTGAGCAACCAAACACTGAGTGTTTTTAGTATCAACAAACCTTCTGAGTTCAAAGATACTGGAATGGAAAGATCTCTTGTTTATGTGAAGATGAACCAGTACACCCCATTCTGACCCACCCCAATGTGCAGAGAGGAGTTCACATCAGCCACTTAACAAGGCAAAACCCAAAATACGCTCACCTGCTGTCTTATCCACTTATTGTACCTTTTCAAGCCACTACTGCTGATGTGGTAGCCTGATAATTAGGCTAATTTGATGTGAACCCTCTTGCTTTTAAACTGATTTGTTTGTATGTATTAAAGGGCTTTGCTTAGCAGGTAATTAAACAAATACATATAAAACTGAAAATGTATCTGGTTTGGAAATTTTCTTCTCTATGTTGGTCAAACTAGAGACTGCACATCTCCCAACCTTTCATAAAGGTTGGGCAGGATGTGTGCTTTTACTTCTGCATGCTAAATAAAACCATGAAGCACAGCTGCATACTAGTGCATTACACATCCAAAAACAGGTCTGAGGGATGCTCTAATAACACTGAGAAAAGATCAAGCTTTACCAAGAACTTTTTATACCCCCAATTCCATTACAAATTATAGGCCTCCTACTGTTATGTATCAACACAGAAATACTAGTACAGTTGTGTGTCCAGTTTGGGGCTCCCTGATACCATAAAGACACTGACTAACTGGAGCAAGTCCAGCAGTGACCCACCACGACGGCTGAACATGATGTGCAAGAGGGGCCCAAGGGAGCTGGGTTTACTTACTCAGCCTTGAGAAGTGAAGGCTGAGGAAGGATCTGACGGTCATCTGTCACTACCCAATGCGTACGGCAGAGGCAGAGCCAGTCTCTTCCTGGAGCTACATGGCAAAAGGACGAGAGGCAATGGACAAGTTGCAGCAAGGGCAATTCTGATCAGATACAAGCAAAAAAGTCCTCATGATGAGCATAGTCCAATGTTGGAAATGGTTTCCCAGAGTCTCCATCTCCGTCCCTTGTAATATTTAAAAGTTGACTGGGAAACCTACTCAAGAGATGGCCCTGCTTCGAGCAAAGGTTGGACCAGACATCCTCCAGATATCTTCCAGTCTATATCGTTCCCTGATTTCTATTTAACAAAAATTAGAAGTGCTGGAGCATGCGGGGACACACCACACTGATGGATCATGCCAATACCACTAACTGCTGTTGTATATATTATGACACACAACAGGTTCCACTGCTTTTGCACCAAAATGGTAAAAGCCTTAAAAGCCACACTGCTAACCTTACATTTCTTTGTTTACAAACAAAAGCACACCACTTCTTCCCAACTGAAATCAACTGAAGTTATGTTTGAGACTTTCCTTGCACTGTAGCAATACTGCAGCATACCATATGCCTCCTGAAGGCACCATACCACATCACTTCTGTCCTTTCAGCAGCCCAGTTGAACACAGTAATGACAATCCGGTGCCACTTCATTTTATAAAAAGTCCAAGTTAATAATTTTTAGAGCAGAATATATATAATGTTTAGAACTGAAAACAACTTTAATCTCAGTCATTGCAAATTTTAATTAAGCTAGGTTTAAGTCCAGTTCATGAGTATGATACTCAAGCTACTATTTTAACAATAAATGAAGTCATGCAGCAGAATAAGCAATTTGATGAGGGAGTTATGAAATCATCAGTGAAAGCTTTCAGGACAAACACTGACAAACACACGGTGTGAGCAACAAATACTTAGTATGGCTTGGGATAGGAAACAACTACTTTAAGGATCTTTTATCTGCAGTTATCAACTGGCTCCTGAAAACGGATACCACTGCCACTATTCATTGATCTGATCTGTGAGGTGATACAGCTGTGTGATTTTCATGGACTCAGGCAGCAGCTTCCTGAATGTCTTTCTGCAGCAATGAAGGAGTAACACCTTCTGCGCTGAAATCTCCTAGAATGGGTGGGACTTGGTACAGGCCTGATACTGTAAATAGTTAATTGGATCATGTCACTTACTCTCACGTGTGAGCTATTTCTTTGTCATAAGAGAGATGCGTCCTTTAACAGCTGTACGGACTCCTGCAATGAGTTCTCCCCACACTGACTTCTCCTTTGCACTGCAGTTTTCCACTGGATTTCATTTGTGTATCAGTATACACTGTCTTTAGTTTTTCTTTTTAACTAATTTGTGATATTATTTACCCCAGTAATTCTCACAGCCACTACCATATGAAAAGATACTTGCATTATGCAGCTGTACAGTGCAGCTGCATTTTGATGTTGTGTCTCAGAATGGTGGTCACTGCCAATCTGAAGACCAAGTGCTTCAGAATCAATGGTCTGGATACTTCTAGGTCAATGGAGGTGACCACATATTTTGCAAGTCATGAACTCAGAAGTTTAGGCATTTCCTCTCCCAATTACAGATACAGTAATTAACACAGCCGATAACTGACTGAGGTGAGAACTTAAAAAGGAGAAGACTTCAGTCTCTCCTAAAATTTCAGGCACTCTTGTGTGACTGGACAAGGAAATGGGACCGGGAAGCACAGAGACTTTCTAAACAGAAAACAACCAAAGACATACATTATTTCACCTTCTTTAAATGAAATGCAAAGGTTTGTTGGGCTTTAAGTTTAGGGAAAGGTTCAGGAAATCTTTGTTTTATTGGAAAGAGTACACCTGTTCATATTGTAAGCCATGTGGATTAACAGCAACTTACTACAAACTTGGGTCTCAGTCCTGAAACACTTCTTCAGATGCCTCTCCCATTGACACCTAGCGAAGCTTTGAAAGCCCAGTGATCTGTAAAGTTCAGCTCCCTAGACTGAGAA
>VYZW01046195.1:13770-38502 GCA_013401315.1 Balaeniceps rex
TGCTACCCAGCTTGCAGTGTGGCTTTTCCATTTGTCTTCTAGGATATCTGTATCTCACTGAAATATTCAGAATGTCGAGGTTTTATTTATTTTGTGTTTACCTCTCTATTTTGAGAGGCTTATTTCCTAGAAATGCTCCCAGTTTTCCCTAACATCATTTGTAGGAGATGCTCAGGATCTTGTAGGATCACACAGAGGGAATCCTAAAGTTTTAACATCTTCTGGTATTTGCTGCTCCTCTCAGTGTCCCTTACTCATCAGGATGGTGCTGGAAAGTGATCAACACGTTCTTAGAATCACCAGCAAATGTAATGTTCCCCTCACCACCTTTTTTCCTACTTCTATGATCTTTGTGAAACATAGTACACACTTTATCTTGTAGTCCTATGCAGCTCTTGTGAGTACACCCTTCCCAGGATATATGTCATCTGTTTCCATCTAACTCAGCAGTGAATCCTGTGAAGTGAAATGCAAGATTTCAGGATCTGTTTCTTCTTTAGTATGGCCAGTTTAATATGACATCCTGCAGGTACTCTCTTTAGAGTAGTCTTGACCAACCTCTAAAGCCAAATAAATTTGCATTTTCTGGTAACCTTCTCTGAACTCCTGATACAATTTTTGTGCTACTCCTGCCCTCTGTGCTATCTCCTCTGAAGTAACCTCATGCAGCCTTAAAAAATTGATAGCAAGTAAGTGGAGATACTTAATGTTTGAAGTGCTGAGAAAATGTTATTTGTTTTTTCTGTTACATCAAGGTCGTGCAACTGAATCCAGTGCTAACCCTTACAGATATTAGTAGATGCCACTTAACCAATTATTTAGCATTTCTGTTGTATGTAAGTGTCTAACCTTTGCAATAGAAATTTATTTTAGCATTTTAAATTGGATCACATGAAACATGATAAAATGCTGAAAATATGGAACAATTGGCTTGGCCTGATATAATCTGATTCTTATGAACTTGCATGGCTTACTGGTGCTGGCTCTGAAAATTAAATGGCTTTTCAAAATGGTCATTGTTGACCTAATTCTATTGGCAGTATAGTCAGTGGGAGTTTTAATATTGACTACAATGGGAACAGTTAGACGAACAGATTGCATTGGAAATCTCATGCTGTGTGTTTAATTTCACTTCCTGATACAACAATCTCTAAATATTAAAGAGAATTCTTGCCAAGATAGAAAAGCAGAACATAGCTTTTTTTCTTTCTGACAGTCTTGACTATCTTCTGTATCCATTCAGTTATTAATGCGGTAGCCAGGTTACCAGATGAAGAAGAATGCCTTTTTCTCCAAACTTCAGGATGCAAAGTTTTGCATCTCCATCTCTGTTTTCAGAGCTGGTGTTGCCACTCCATTATATTTGCATTGGTCAGCTTATCTCTCAACAAGCAAACAAAACAATAGCAGAAAAATCCAAGGAGATTTGACTGTCTTATCCAGTTTAGGATAAACTTTCATCCTTCTTATGCCCAATTAAAGGTCCTTAAATCTCCTGAGTGTTTGGGAATTGCTTTCTTTTCCTGCTCCAATCTGTGGTAGTGTTAATGCTATTTTTTCCCTACCAACTCTTACTCTCCATGTCACTGTTTTGATTTGTCCCATACTGGTATCTGAACAAATTATGAATAACCTGAATTTTGAGCCAGACCCTTAAAGTTGTTTTGACCATTTGTTCGTTCTTGCAGTTTTCCTCCTGAGACAAATTAGTCTGTTAATAATTATAGTATTAAGTCTCCCTTGTCACCTAGCATGCTGATTACTTCTGATTCTTTCCTTGCATCTTGCTCAGTGGATTGCTTAGTTCCTTCATTATTATTTTTTCACTGCAGAAGTTTCCCTGTGCTGTTCATATTTGCTGGTGCACTTAAAACAAAGGGCATTGCAGGACACCTTTTTAGCCCTGTTACAGCACTTGCTGTGGCACATTTTTGTTTCATTTACTTTTGCAAGGTTATTGAGTTGCTTTACAGGAGAGGCTTTTTTTATGTAGGCACACACACTCTGAGGGATCTGCTTTTGCAGGTTAATGTTAATTAAACTATCCACTGCAAATCGTTAGCTAATGAGTCTGTAGACAGTTGACACTAAATAGAAAGTAGAGCATTAATTCTTCACCAGTACTTGGGAGAACTTTGGAAACTTCTCATTTCTTGCCGGAGTGCTTCACACTGGCACTGCAGTCGTGCTAACATCTGCTCTCCTCCTTCTGTCAGCAGGCTGTATGTGGTACAGAAATAACACAAAGTGCCACCCATCTTCACTGATCTGTAGGGTTGTGTTTTTTTTCCTTTTTAGAAGGTGCAGAAATAATCTTCAGCTGGCACCAGGGTAATATCAGCTGTTCTAGCTTTTCAGCACTAGACGCTTAAAAACACTCTTGCATGGAGTTGAGCATGGGAGTTTAGATATAAATGACTCTGTAAATTAGTGATTCAGAGTAATGTTTAGTACTATTCCTCTTTAGCACAGGGGAGTGTATCTTACACTTCCATTACAGTAAATAGGAATTCTAGCATTCTCAAAGGATAGTCACTGTTTCTCATTCCCAATTCTGCTGTTTGAGTTATAGGGCAGTGGCAGTTGGGATGTGTTGTTTTTTAAATTTTTTTTAAGGGGATGTTAAAAATAGATTGCTGTCTCTTGAATCAGTAGAGGCTGTGTCTGTCATGGTGAAAACTGAAGAAAAGTCTAGTCTATATTTTTTTCCCTTTTAGGCTTTTTGTATTGGGGGAGGGTTGTATGCACAGTGAATGGGACAGTACAAGATGGAGTTCTCGCATCAGAAAGTCTCGTTGATTAGAAAATTTGTGTCCTAAAACGTATTTCTGGATGCTAAAAGCATTGGCTATAGGCATTTAAAAAAACCTTGAACAATTAGTTGCTTTAGGTCTCTTGATTTGGACTGTAGGAGAATTTGCACCTTTATTTTCTTTTGTTTGCTGGAGCTAATCCCTCATTCCTTTCAAAACCTGCTGCAGAGGTTCTCTTCAACTGGAGAGTTCTGCAGGGTGTAGTCCTGCTGTTGTTCCTCTTGCTGGTATTTGTCCCTTTCAAAAGCATCTTCTAATTCTAGTAAATGTCCAAATCCAAACCCTGAAAACGGTTTTGCTGCTTTTCTCCCAGGGCTGCATATCAGCATCGTTTCAAAAACTGCTACATGGACTTTTAAAAAGTGTATTTCTTGTCCGACTTTCACTAGCTCTTACTGTGTGTAGCAAGCTCTGGAACAGGACACTTCTTTTTCCCTTTGGCCTTTTCTCTTCAGCAGGAAAAGTTGCTATGTCAGCACTCGAGTTCCCAGGATTCCTTCTGTTATTGATCCACATCTTAATAGGCTGGAGGCCTCTGATAAAAGAACAGCAGCAGCTTTTCCGTTGCTGATTTCAGGAACCCTGCTGGTTACACAGAAACCTCAGGGTGAGGTACAGCTTTGGCTGTGAACTGCAAATGCTGCGTCTGCAGTGGAAGGAGAAATGGAGCTTGGATTTAGATTTGGTTTTGGTGAAATAGCTTGAAATGCTAACGAGCTTTGCAGAACCACCTCTGCTGTTGTGTTCCTGGTTCCTCAAGTGTGTGGGAAACAGCCACGTAATGGACTTTCTTCTCAGCCCACATTTCTTGCTCACTGACTTTAAAAAAGAAAAAAGAAATTATAAAATGCACAGCTTGCTGGAGTGGGTTAGGAATGTGCTGCTAGTGTGTTGCATAAGGAATATTTAGTTTCCTAGTGATTCCAAGGCTCTTCAAGTAAAATTCTCCCCATAACTGCCTGGGAAGGAGGCAAGTAGGGCTGCAATTACAGACGGGGATCTGGAATCCAGGGAGAACAGACTTGCTACTTGTGCAAGGTCACGCAGAGATTAAATTTCTGGACAGAGAATAAAGCACTGTGGAGGTCTGTTTCGGAACTCCAGAGTCACTGATGGAGTCTCATTATTTTCCTTGCAGTTTTAGTGCTTTATAATTACAGGGCCTCTTGTGACCTATGAATGCAATATCAGGAATTTTGTTTGCTGGGGACTCTGGAGGTCCTCCAGCTTGGCCTCCTGCTTGTTGTAGGGTTGTTGTTGCCAAAATCAGACTGGGTCAGCCATGGCTTTGTCTAGCTCCTGTCTTGAGACTTCCAAGGATGGCAGCTCTGCAGCCTCCCTGGGTAACCTGTTCAGTGTTGCACTGACCTCCTGGGGAAGAAGACTTTCCTGTGTCTGCTGTAGGATAATAGATGCTAGACCCTTTCCCCTCATTCCCCAAGGCCCAGACATTTATTGTGAAACAGAATGAGAGGTTTTTGAGGAGGTAGAGTTTTGTCTGATACCACCTAACATTTCTGACTTCACTGGAAAAACTTGTGAAAGACTGTGAGATTATTTTAAGCTGTGATGGCACTTAAACTGGACCTTGAGGGAAGGAGCACAAAAGAATAGTCTGCAGATTATGCTCTTTTGCCTGCACTTCTGGGAATGAAAAAGTGAAACTTAACAGATCTCTTTGACTGACAGAAAGTTCTCATCAGGACTGTGGTGTGCTTGCTTTTGCTCTCCCAGTCCAAATCCTAAAGTTTCTTCTTCATTTGCTTAGGTGCTGACATTGATTCATTGACTCCCTGTGGTTTTGTTGATACTTTTGAGACATTGTCAAACAATGAAGAAAGTGGACATTAGGCTACCCATATGTAAAACTGTGGGGAGTCTTTGGTACAGTAAGTTGTATGAATTTGGAACATTGGAAGTATGTGACTTATGCAAGAGAGCCATTAAATCTCAGTGGCATACGCAGGATGACTAGGTGATGTTGTTGGGTTTTTCTTTTCTTGGAGAATACTTTATTACATAGTATTTTTAATGTACAATTTTTTTTATTCTTTTGCTGAAGGGACAATGGAGACCGATCCAGGCACCGAGCTCCCCGGAATGCCCGCATGTCTGCACCATCGCTGGGACGCTTTGTTCCGAGGTAAGGCTTGTGCATGTAAGAGTAAAAGGGTATGGAAATCCTGGAGGTACCAGTTGCAGTACAGGTCTCTGGTGCTTTCAGATGGATTCCTTTTCTTGCACAGGGCTGCTGTATTCTTGGTTTGCAATTTCTGGGACCCCCTGGGATGGCATGTAAGTATGATCAGCTCGTCCTGTGACATTTGAAGAACAGCATGGTCTTAGTGCTTCTTACCTGCAAGTTGGGGCTACGGTATGAAGGCAGAATAGGAAGAGAAGAGAAGAGAATCTGATCGGAGATTCTCAGCACGACATGCTGGTTTGAGATTAGGAAGCTATTGTGGGAGGTAAAGGATTTGCTTAATGCTGATCTTCACAGCCACATTGATCAGAGGAAGATCTAATCTGTAGCTTGCCTTCTGTTTGAAGCAGTGAAGTGGTTGGCTAAACAGAGGAGTCCAGCCTTGCCTCTACTATAGTCTGCTGCAATATAGTCATGTTTCCCCAAAGTAATTGCAGTTGCTGTCCAGGGCTCTAGTATACTGGGATGTCTTTCTCCATGTAAGCTTACTCTCTTTGTTTTGCAGACGCTTCTTGCTGCCAGAGTACTTGCCTTATGCTGGGATTTTCCATGAACGGGGACAGCCTGGCTTGGCCACCCATTCCTCTGTCAACAGGGTTTTGGCAGGTAATGAGACTTCTTTGTTTGCAGTAGTCATGTATATTAATGGTATTTTTCTCGTGAATCTGAGCAGTGGAGGATTGATGAGGAGAAGTCTAATTCCAACTTTTGAGGTTCTATTTAAGTTGCCTGGAACAAGAGAAAGGACTGTTGGAGTGATGTGGTGAGCTGTCATTCAAATGCTTGGGCATTGCAGATACCACACTTCAAGTATGTGTATGGGAGTCTCCGTGTGAACTGGGGAGGGGTACTGTTAACAATTCTCCCTTTGTTTAACTTCCTCCCCTATTCCTAGATGTCTTTTTCTTAACAACGTGACAGACTAATGATCAGCTTGCTGCAGGTCCTTCTAATTGAATTATAGGGTGCCTTGTTCATGTTCCGGCTGGCAAGATGCACACAAGGCAATGAGGGATTCAATTAGGATCTTAATAAGTGCATATTTAAAAACTCAGCTGCCACCACATTCAGCACACAGGCATTTGGGAGCCTTAAAGGGCAGGCGGAGGTGGGGAAAAGAGGAGGAGTATGGCACTCTGGCAGCTCATGAATGAGGTGGTTATAGATGACACATCTTGAGGGTGGGTCTTTTTTGGCTGGGTCTGAGTTGCTCTGTAATTAACCCCAGTGCAGGGGAGTCATCTTGGAGCTTGGGGGAGAACGAGGGATGATGTATGGACAGGTAGGTTGGGATGTGGTTCTCTTCCTTCCTGTGAGTAATCACAGGACCACTGCTGAAAGGAGTGCTTGAAAGGTTTCTCAAGAGGCTGCGTGACCCTTTTCCTTATCCTAAGGCACGATCAGCTATGCCTAAACAGGCATAGTGGGCAAGATTTATCTAACATGTTCTTAAAAGTCTTCACTGGAGTTTTCCCAACCATTCTGGGGCAGAACTGTTGTTGGGTTTGCATGGCTGATTTAGTATGGCAGTGGTCTTGTCTTTGATAACAGATTTCTGGCATCTCCCGGACTTTTGTCTCCCTGGACATTTTGGTTTGAGTGCATGGTAAGAGCTCAGCCAAAGGCTAGCCTCCAAAGCACCTCTGCTTTTTCTCCTTAGGAAAGAGTGGAGCTAGCCTGTAGCTTTAGCTGATGCACGTACTTTCTCGTGCTTGCTGCCTGTGTGGGCTTTGGTTGTTGGCACGTGGAAACAGCACACTGGCAGATAATTACTCGCTGCCAGGCAACACTGCAGAACTCTTGTGCGCTTTGCTGGAGACACCTGCCTTCAACCCTCCTTCAGCCCTCCTTGCAGTTTGCCTGTTCCTTAGTGGCTGGGAAACAGCCTGGCTTTTTCTCCTTGCACGTTTTAGGGAATTTGAGCCCCAAAATACACGTGCTTGCTGTTTGTTGTGTGTACGCCACGATTAATAAAAGGAGGCAGAAGTTGCCATCACGGGACTTTCAACAAACAAGATCAATCTTTTCTGTATGGCGCTGTGCTGAGCCTACTTAAGGCAAGGTTTGTTGGCTCCTACAGTGTTGTGGAACATCACACTGTTGTGTGATGGACTCCACAGTAAAGGCTTTTATTGACTTAAATATAAAATTAATTCTCCTAATGCAGCAGCTGCTTGTGATACGTTGTTTTAATATTCTGTTTATTTTAGTCTGTACCTACGCTTTCAGCTTTCAAAATGTTTTTTACATTTGTGCTCAAAAACACGTTAATGTGTTGCAGAAACCAGGAGAATTGAAGTTGTAAATATTAGGTGGAGGCATGAAAGATGAGAACTAGAAAATGAACTTGCAGCTGTGGAATAGGCAGAGAATTTCTTGTGTTCATTATGTTGGTCAGCAGCATTGTCATTTTCAGTATTATATTTCAGACCCATTGAAAGTTGCAGTGCTGACAGTTATGCTTTCCTTTTTAGTTAGCTTGTGCCAAAGCTTGTGGTAGTTCTTTCTTCACTATCGTAGTGAAGAACCTCTACTCGAGCTCAAAGGTACTTTAACCCTGGCCTGGTGGTTATGGGTGAGGTTGCCAGCCTCGGCTGGGAGAAAAATCAATCATCTATCTTCCTATTAACACAGGTTAATCTAAGCTTGAGTGCCTTAAATTGCTTCATCCTACCATGTATTCAGACTGTAATTTCTGAATTATGTTTAAATGCATAGATGCCAAATGTATTTCTTATGTAACCTCTACAGCATTTGAGGAAAGATGCCAAAAACCCGCCATATTCCTAACCTGACAGCTTTCTAAAAACTGGCAATAGACTTGTGTGGTCAAGTATGAGTGAGAACTGTTGTTTGGGAAAATACACCCAATTATACTTCTGCTCCAGTCTCCTGCCCCACTTACTGCTGTATGTGGAGAGGAAATAAGAGCAGCAGACAGAGATCTTATGGGTGTGTGAATTACTTTGGTGTGCTGACTAAATTTCTTAATGTCAAAGCTCTTGCTGTCAGGTTCTGTCCACATTTACTTTCAGCTGTCTGCTTTATGTGAACAGCTTTCCGTTGTTTAAGTATCGTTAAGCTCCATGCTAGGGAGGACTGCCTTGTGAATAAATTCTTAGAGCAGTCTGGTTTAATGAACCACTAAAAATTACAGGTTATCTAAGCAGACGGGCTAGTACAGCAACACAGTAGGCAGAATGACTCTGGCATGCCAGGCAGGGCTTAGGTCAGGATTAGAGAGTCCTTTGTACTAGTCAGGGACTGGTGGCCATCTCTGTGCCAGGGCAATTCCAGGCAAAGTATAGGGAAGGTGGCAACAGATGGGTAGAGTAGGTGGGAGTTCAGGGGGAGAACAAAGCGATACTAGTCAACATGACAGATCGAGATATGTCCATGCCAGCACCCTAATTTGCATGTAGCACTGGAACAAGAGCTGGAGTCCCAGTAGCACCTTCCTGCCTGACTCCTTACCTACTGGTGCGGTTTGGATCTATCAGCTGATAGGTTATGCTGCATCACTGTGCTTTCTGGCACCAAGTAAAACACCACGTGAAAATACATTACATCAACATTGTTACCTTTAGCATTCAAACTTGTAATCACACCAGAAAGTGTTGGTAGTTTGACAAGTTATATTTTCCTGTAAAGTCTGTGTTGATTGGCAGTAATTACACTGTCCTCCTTTTAATCCTTTATTAACTGAGTCTTATATCAGCATTTTCATTATTTTGTCTGGAATCAATGTCAGGCTGACAAGACTGACATGTCTCATCCTATTTCAACCTTTTAAAATACTGGTATAACACTAGCATATTTTTCAGTCTTCCACATTCCCCTTTTATTTCAAGACTCATCAAAAAACCTGAGAGTTCATTTGGCAGCTCTTCTAAGGCTCTTGGTAGTGTGGGCTGTAAGCTACCCTCTGGACTCTCTTCTCCTTCGTGAACTGCTATAAGTGATGGGATTCTGGTCTCCAAGGAACCGTCCATACAGTGAAAGCTAGTTGAAGTGGTTGTTTGCTAAAGTGATGATAAAAGCAGTAAATACATTTTGGCTTCTCCCTTGATAGGACTGGTCAATTGCATGTGGCAGTACAAGTGGAATACTGCATCTTGGGGCCATTTAGGTCTTCTTGTCTCTTGGGTTCTCTGCCATTTGCAGGCCAACAGAGTGGGGTGGGTTTTTTTTTTGTTTTGGTTTTTTGTTGTTGTTGTTGTTCTGTGCTTCTCGGGAGATACCAAAGAGCTGTTCTGTGGGATGAGGCTACACGTTCTGTAATGGGAGTTAGTACTGCTAAAGTTCGGCAGTGTTAACATGCCTGGCTCTGGATCCAAGGAACACACAGCTCAATATTGTGTTTACCACCTCCTACTGCTTTTTTTTTGTTTTTCTTTAAGCTGAATATTTCTGCTCACAGTTTTGTTTGGGGTTTTTTGTTTGGTTTGTTCATTGTTTTGGTTTTGTTTTGGTTTTTTTAAATAAATTTCTCTTTGTCCTAAGTCACATTTGTGAGCAGGACACTGCTAAGTAATTTGAGGGCCAAGTCATGGATGTTTTTTGGCACCTGGTAGTAGACAGATGTACATTTTAATATATTTTTAAAAATCAGTAAATACATTTTAAAAAAATCCACTTCATTGCCACTAAAGTGCTTATGACCTCTTGTTCGCTATGTGAACTTTTCCTTTAGCCTTTATATTAGTTGACTACTTTGGGATGGACAGAGACATGCTAATGGTATAGTAGAACAAAGAAGGCTTTAGTTTCAGTTCAGTGGAAACTCGGAGGAAGAAGAAAATCAGTGTTTGCCAAGGACCTTTTCATGAGGCTTTAAAAATTGATACAGATGCCGGTTTGTTGACGTTCCTGTTGCTCAGCAAGAGACCTGCAGATTAAAGTTTACTGCTTTATGATAGTTACCTAGCTTTGTGAAATGCTTCTGTTTCTCCTCACTTTGTTTTAATAGGCATCTATTCAGTTATGTGCATCTCGAAAAACAAAATAATTTTCCTTGCATGTACACAGATCATGTTTGTCTGTTCTGGCTTTGCCACCAGACTTTATCTGTTTAAATGGAATCCAACACAGTTGCTCTGAGTCCTCCACCTCGTGGAGAGATCCATACGCAGCATGGCTTAAGGGATGAGTGATACAACACTCTACAGTTTTTGAGTGATTTCATTGCTATGTCAGGGCAATAGATTCAGACCAGAGACTGAACACTTACAGGTATTCAAAGAATGAGCTTGATATTACAGATTTTTCCATAGCCCATGCCTATTCAGAGTATGACCTGCTACAAGAGTAATAATGGTGCAGCTTTGGATCTCTCTGCTGGGGTTGCCAAAGCTGTCTGTGGCCTTGTTACACTGGGGTAGGGCTGAGGCTGTAGGTGAAACTAAGACTCAGTTGATAGCCTGCCTAATTGGGATCTAGGAGTTCAAAGTGTAATGTTCAGCTGCTGTTTTCCCAAAATCACTGTTGTGGTTTAACCTGGCAGGCAGCTAAACACCACACAGCCGTCCACTCATTTCCCCCCCAGTGGGACCGGGGAGAGAATTGGAAAAAAGGTAAAACTCCTGGGTTGAGATAATTTAATAGGGCAGAGAAGGAAGGGAAAATAATAATAATGACAAAAGAATATACGAAACAAGTGATGCACAGTGCAGTTGCTCACCACCCACTGACCAATGCCCAGCCAGTTCCTGAGCAGCAGCTGTGCCCTGCCCTGGCCAACTACCCCCAGTCTTTTTGTTCAGCATGACGTCATATGGTATAGAATATCCTTTTGGCCAGTTTGGGTCAGCTGTCCTGGCTGTGTCCCCTCCCAGCTTCTTGTGCACTTCCAGCCTCCTCACTGGCAGGGCAGTATGAGAAGCTGAAAAGTCCTTGACTTAGTGTAAGCACTGCTCAGCAACAACTGAAACATCAGTGTGTTATCAACATTGTTCTCATCCTAAATCCAAAACGCAGCACTATACCAGCTACTAGGAAGAAAATTAGCTCTATGCCAGCCAAAACCAGGACAATCACATTGCTATCACAAGCTATCCCATTCTTCAAAGCTTGGCTCCCTGGGAGAATTCTAGATCATGTGTCTTCAAGTGAATTTCTGTACTTGAGCCAGAAACTGATAATGCACAATTGTTAGAGCATTTGAAGTTTCATCAGGATGAAAATTAGCTGAGATGGTGGATAAATCTTGTCCTTCCTCTGTGACAGGAAGATTTATTTGAGCACATGGTAGTTCTCCTAATAAGAATTAGGGCAATGACCTCTCACCGGTCAAATTTTGAAACCAGACCCACTAGCTAAGGTGCCTCCTGGTGCATGTTCCCAATCTGTTGATCGCTCTAGCTGTGTTAAGGGCTAATGTTCAAATACAAGTGAATGGCTCTAACCTAAGGCCAGTTAAAATGGATCTTGATGAGCCTGTGATACAGACAATTGGATAAGGTATTGGTTGCTGCTGCAACTAGAATTAGCCCAGTAACCTTTTACTTCTGCTCTAATGATGAAAGTGATGATGATAAGAGGCTGCTTTGGTTGCCTTGGAAACCATATTGCAGGCAGTTTCTCCAGTTCCTCTGGCATTGCAGGTGTGATTGCCTCCCATGGCTCAAGTCTCCTTGACCTAATCCTGTTCTGTCACATCCAGTGACAGATTCAGTGAGCTGTGAATTCTGTTCTGAGATGCCCTGATCCTTCAAACGTGCTTGCAGTGATGCACAACTGTACAGAGTAGGACTGAGATACATGACTCGAGAGCACCAGAAGGCCAGCAAGAGTTGATGGAAAAACTCATCCCAGTTGTCTCTGACGTACCCTTGTTTTTCCCACTGTTAGCAGGTATGTACTTCACTTCCTCTGCCAAGGCTTTATCTATAGTTGCCTGAGACTGAGTGTTGTTTTGAGTCCATACCTTCAGCTGTCAGTCATTGGCTTTTTGCTGTTAGCTTGCTTCTGCCTTTTCTTCTAAGACAACTACATAAATTTGGATTGGTGTCCTGATCTAATCCTCCTTTTCACAGTAGGCAGATCTGTAGGGTAATACAATCAATGAACGTAGCCATGTGGTTTCTATGCAGTGTGTTTCTGTTATAAGTCTGTTGGGTACTGCTTAATATGGAAAGATGTAAACCTTTGAGTAACTTTATTCTCTGTGGTCTCTCGGTGATATACCTCAATGGACACTAAACAACATAAGAGGCTTAAAATATGCTTCAAGTTCTTCTGTGACTGGAGAGCTATAGATATCTATCACCTTCATCACAAACTTGAGAACTGTTTATCATTTCTGTGAAAAGTGCAGCCTTCCATGCAGAAATGTAAGGAAGAAGGCTGTAGTGCTGAACTGCAAGTGCAGGAACTGATTACAGTTGGGAGTGGAAAGTGTGCCTTTATGGAACTGGTGAGAGGTGTCCTCGGAGTTGTTGATTTCCTCAACATGGTACTTAAGCTTCTGAAGACAGTAGGATTTTGGAAGTGTGGAGAAGACTTTAATTGTGTCACATCCTCTTATTTAAGTGTTCATTTATAAACTTGCTTCATGCGTTCTAATAACGCTTGCAGCCCATGAGTTTTCATGAAGCCTAGCTGCTGGACCTGAGCTCTCATCTGCCTTTGCATCTCTCCAGCTGCTGCTCTTCAAGAGCAGCTTTCAGCTGTGCAAGTTTTTAACATTGCTGCTTGATAATGGTGGAGTATCTCACAAATAGAATCTCCTGATAGTTTGGTGTCGTAGATGGATTGGATGAAGGCGGAATAAAGTCATATACTGTGAGTTAACTTTATCTTAGTATTAGGATCCATTGTTGACTCCTACTTCATAGATTCTATAGCTGTGGCTACAGAGTTATACCACATCATGACTGTGGTCAGAAGGTGAACAAACGTTCTTCAAATGAAATCCCTCTCCCAGAAGGTAGAAATCAGTTTGCTAATGCTTAAAAAATCCAAGCCTAGAAACTAACCGTTAATATGTAACTTGTTGTGGCTACACAGGGGTTGTATAACTGATCCACAGATGCTACATTGTCCCTAGCAGGTCCCTCTTTATAGTACATCAGTCATTTTTCACTGCGTTGCAAGACACCAGTGAGTTTGTTTTTTCTGGCTCTGGGCTTTAATTGGGAGTCTAGTCTCGTGCTGTAATCTGAGTCATCCTGTAGCATCATACCTTGGCACAATGAAGGCTGAAAGGTAGTTGATGTTATTAGCATTTGAATGACCTACAGGCCATCTCTTCTGAAATACTAGTCCTGTGCAAAGACCCCACAAAAGTTCCCAAGCTGGTGGCATTGTTTTTGATGCAGATAAATGCTGCTCAGATCTAAATGGGGTTTACTTCTCCTGTCTAGCTAGACGTCTCCTGAAAGTGGATGGTAGGTAGTGTTGAGAGAAAGCCATTAGCATATGCATTTATGTGATGGAAAAGGTTGTGTATGTTGTTTCCAGTTAGCCTTTCCCTCCCACCCAAAATATCGAATTCTACAGTGAGGATTTGTGTGGTTACTCATCCTCGTTTTGACATCCACTCCTGCTGTACACTGTTGCATACAAAAAGCATAGACAGCTAGGAAGTGTCAGGGTATTTTGTGTGCTGGAATGGAAGAACGTTCATCTGGCTGTATGATGCTTTGCTTGCTCTATGTCTCTGTTCGCTTGCTTCCATTTAGCAGCAAAGGTGCTCTGTGGGCACAAACACTTCTTTGTTGTCAGCTGTGAACAGATCCAGTTTGAATTCTTTGGTTGGGATATTAAGAGTGCAAAGCACTAGACCCTGAAGGGCAGAGGGAATGAACTTTAATCGGAACCCTTGTAAGATGCTATCCCCTATTCGATTCCAGAAACTAAGGTATTCTCAAGGCTTGAGTGACTCCAAAACCAGTTTAATTTCTAAAATACATTTGTAATAATACTCTGTATATTAGTGTCTTTATATGGAAAGAACTGCTTCTTCACACCTGAGAGCTGGAGATGTCCAAAAGCCTCTTAAATATTGTACAATAAAGGTGAACTGAAGAGTCACAATAGTGCTATTAGCACTTTAAAGCCTGCTCTTGCTCAGTCCTTTTTGTTCTTGTCTTTCCTTTATGCTTTTGCAGCTCAAGCCATAGTTCATCTCAATCTGCAAAGTCTGGGAATATGTTAATTGAGAGGGATGTGAGTCAACTGAAAATAAGAATCCACAGCTATGTGCACTATGGGGGGTATTTACACTAATTTTTTGGGCATCTGACTTGGAAGGCTAAGCTTCCTGTATAGTTAGCAGAGAAAGATAAGCTTCTGCTCTGATTCATCACCTGAAGTGAGCTGAACTTAGGTGCTCCGAATCTTCTGTGGAGCTGCCAGTCTATATATCACTGATTGTATAGGGAGCTTTGGAAGAGTACCTTTCTGCTGTGGATACCTTAAGATGCCTAAAATTAGGCAGGTTGCATCCTGCCCTGATGGCTGAGTGCAGAAAGGATGATACCTCGAAGAGGAGCCTGAGCAGAAGGGATGAAATGGAAGTAGCAAAGGTGGTATAAGAAGCTAAGAAAGCAGGAACTCTGAGAAGAGGAAAAGAAACAGCTGTTTGGTTTGTATGGAGGGTGTTCTTTCATGTGTGCTTCCAGAAGTAAACACTGCTTGGCAGAGTGGCAGTGCCAAGGTAGCATATAGCTTTACTGTTGATCAGCGCTGCTCACCTGCTTTCTTTATTTTCTGCATTTATCCATTGAAAAGGTGGAGTTGCTCTCCACCTTCCCGCTTCCCAGTACACAAACCCTGCCACTGTCTGCAGCAGGTAATCTTAGGAGGGCTGTACCCTTTCTCTGTTTCTGTAGCTTTTTGTTCTGTTTTTTTTTTGTTGTTTTTTTTTGTTTTGTTTTGGTTTGGTTTTTTTTAAACTTACTCTGGACTGCAAGTATTAATGGGTATTTTGAGACTGGTCAGACAGTGCATGCTTAACTCGCTGCTCAAGATAAATGAGCCTTGTGTGATAGGGATTTTTTTTTCTTGTTTCCGCCTGTGCAATTTGAAGCTGGTACTGCCACCATCACTGTTTCAAATTTAATTCTGCTAGCCAGGAGTATGGAACTTGGTTTTACAGTGTGAATGAGTGTGCCTGCTGCAGGAGCCCTTTCTCGGACCACATCACTCTCAGATACTCAATAAAGACTCATGTGACTTCCTCCTACATTATGCTCTTCAACATTTATGCTTCCTGTGTAGCACAGTGCTGTGACCTCTTCCCCTTCCTACTCCCTGTCCCTTCTTGCTCTGTGTTGTGCATTGATGTGACAGACTGCAGACCTGTCAACAACCTGTATTTAACTGAGTGGGCAAGAAGCTCTGGTACTTGATCAGAAGCCGTGCTAGATGTGATACAAGGAGGCTCATTATAGGTACACTCCTTGTTGCTACTTGGTGCTGTGTCTTTTCCATGTTTCATACTCAAAACCTGGCTACAGGACTCAGCAGCAGGGTTTTGGTATTATGAGAAACAAAACTTAACATCTTGATTTCCTGTATGTAGGAAGATAATGCAGCAGGTTTGTTGATGCAGCAGAGCTTTTTGCAGCTGTTTTGCAGCTCCTGGATGCATTTAAAATATTGTTTCTTGTGCCTCACAAGCACAAGAGGTAAGTGCTTGTTAGGTAAGTGAATGCACGAGTACTGTAATCAAATTTTATTAGTAAGTGAATTAGCCTTGTGTCTTGTAACTGGATGTTTTCTGGATCTTTCATCATGCCTTGCTCTTTTGGTTTCATGCCTCAAAATGGGTAAAAGGGGCCTACTTTAAGCCTATGCAGATAAATAAAGAAGTATCTTGTCGTGGTTTAGCCCCAGGCGGCAACTGAGCACCACACAGCCACTTGCTCACCCTCCCCCTCCCCGGTGGGATGGGGGAGAGAATTGAAAGGGCAAAAGAAAACTCGCGGGCTGAGATAAAAACAGTTTAATAATTAAAATAAAATAATAATAATAATAGTAACGATAGTAATAAAATTGCAATGAAAAGGAGAACGAGAGAGAGAGAAACAAAACCCAGAAAAAAAACAAGTGATGTAACCGCTCACCACCTGCTGACTGACGCCCAGCCAGTCCCCAAGCAGCGATCGCTGCCCCCTGGCCAACTGCCCCCAGTTTATATACTGAGCATGACATCATACGGTATGGAATGGCCCTTTGGTCAGTTTGGATCAACTATCTTGGCTGTGCCCCCTCCCAGTTTCTTGTGCACCTGGCGGAGCATGGGAAGCTGAAAAAGAAGGTCCTTGACTAGGGTAAGCACTGCTTGGCAACAACTAAAACCTCAGTGTGTTGTCAGCATTCTTCTCCTACTAAGTTCAAAACACAGCACTATGCCAGCTACTAGGAAGAAAATTAACTCTATCCCAGCCAAAACCAGGACATATCACGGGACAGCATTGTGGGAAAAGCTCTTCAGGAAAGCAGACTTTGGCCTGTTCAGGGATCTGCTTGGGGCTAATACATACTGTTCAACATCTTCATCACCTGAATGATGGGTTGGAGTGCACCCTCGGCAAAACTGGGAGGAGTAGGTGATGAACCAGAAAGTTGTGCTGTTATTCAGAGGGACCTTCATAGGCTGGGAAATGGGCCAACAAATCTCACGAAGTTCAATAAAGAGAAATGCCAAGTCCCGTACCTGGGGAGGAATGACCCCATACATCAGGATGGGCTGTGGACCTACAGGCTGGAAAGCAACTTTGCAGAAAAGGACCTGAGGGTCCTGGTGGACAACAAGTTGAACATGAGCCAGCAAATGTGCCCTTGCAGAAAAGGCGGCCAACAGTATACTAGGTTGAATTAGGAAGAGCATTGTCAGCAGATTGAGGGAGGTGATTGTTTTCTTCAGCCGAGGTAAAGCCACATTTGGAGTGCTGTGTCCAGTTCTGGGCCCCCAGTGCAAGAAAGGCATGGACATACTGGAGTGAGTGCAGCAAAGGGCCACAAAGATGAGTAAGGGATTGGAGACTCTGACTTGAGGGGGGAGGCTGAGAGAGCTGGGACTGTTCAGCCTGGAGAAGAGAGGGCTTGGGGGTGGATCTTGTCAATGTGTATAAATAACTGAGGGAATGAAGACAGGAGAGCCAGGCTCTTCTCAGTGGTGCCCAGTGAAAGGACAAAAGGCAATGGACACACATTGGAATTCCATTTGAACTTAAGAAAACTTTTTTTTTTTAATTTGTGAGAGTGGTCAAATGCTGAAACGGGTTGCCCAGGGAGGTTGTGGAGTCTCCATCTTTGGAGATATCCAAGTTTGACTGGAGATGGTCCCCAGTAGCCTGCTGTAATTCACCCTGCTCTGAGCAGGGGGGTAGACTAGAGCATCTCCAGAGGTCCCTTCCACCACCAATCTTCAGTGATTCTCTGAATCATGTGAGTGCACAGGAGCAGTGACATGATGCTTGGGTTCAGTGTAGGTGAGAATGGAGTTTGTTTTAGCTGAAGCTGTGTTAAACACTGTATTTCAGTAGTAGGTACAGCTGCTTCTGGTTGCATGTATTGGCATTGTCTGCTAAGCCTATTGTAAAACCTTGTGATGGCTGTAACTGCAGAGGACTTCTGGCTCTTTCAAGGTTTGTCTGAGAGAGCAGATGTTACTGGAGAATGCTTTGTTACTAGCTTTCCATGAGGATACTTATTTTGTGCCAAGAGTCTCTCATTTGCAGTTCCTTTTGGTAAGCTGAACCAAAAGCTGAAAACCCCTCAATCGCCCACTTATGTAGCATAAATGTCCATAGAAGGAGTTGGTGTGGATTAGCGGCTGTATGTTATGAGCATAATTTACAACTTTATTTGCAAGTGAGATTAGAATGAGCACAACTTTTCTGGTCAGAGTGAGTGCAGACCACTTTGTTTTACAGGATATGCTTGATGAGGTCTGAGGTGTCAGGGGATTTTTGGCTAGTATCTGGAAGTGTGACTGCACTGAGATTAGCAGTAGTTGGAAAGATCTGCATTTACTCAAGTGCGCCAGATACTGTCTGTGACTGGCTGCATTTCAGGAGTTGTGGAGATGTTTGCGGTATTGTTGTCCTTGGTTATGCTGCCCCATGAGAGAAGTTTGTTAGAGAAATCTGTATGACTTTGTCCTCCACATGAGAAAGTCCTGTTAAAGGGTTAAGAGGTCCCAAATACAGAGCCTTGAAGTGCTAATTACACTTTTACCCTTACATTTCCCAGAAGAGATGATGGTGTGATTGCAGGGTTATTGTTACTGGCCCTGGTACATAGGCTTCCACATGCATTTGTGGAAGACTGTTCAAATGGGAACAGAGTGGTACTCAAAGCCTTGAATTAGGCTGAAACAATAGGGAAGATTTTGGGCAGTTAAAGTAAGCAGTTTTATGGAATGACTCTGGGCCAGAGGCAAGATGTGTTTCAAACAAGCCAGCTGTTGTTAAGCACTCTAAAGAGCCTAGAGTTCATTGTTACCAGCCTATTGCTGTTGACCTTTCAAAGAACCAGGTGTTTGGGGTCTGGGGTCAGTCCACTTCTGTCTGTAGGTAGTAAAATATGGAGTATGACAGTGGCAATCTCAATCTGTTTATTTGGAGGGCAGATCTTTCCTGCAGTTGATTCATTCCCAGTGATGAGCCAGGCAATGGTACTTTTTTAATTGTGGGTAGATTAGATACCTTGAGACAAGTAATGTGTATCCCATTTGCAGTTTGTGAAGGTTTGTTTTGAGCAAAGTAGTGACTCTGAAAATGTCTCTGGGGCATTGCATGTGAACCAAGGGAACATGAATTCCTGTCATGATGCCGTAGCTCTAAGACCTTATATAGGCAGGCAATATCAGGAAGTATGAAACTGCTGTTATCTTTTTATATGGTCTTGTTAACAGCATTCCAGATGGTGTGCAAATCCATGTGCAACTCTTGTGTCTGCACTTCAGAAGGGCTCAAAGTAGCTGAAGGAAGAATCAGCTGAGGAAAACTTCAGCTATAGAATGACATAAGCTTAATGTACGTAACTAATCAAAGAAGTAGTAGGTAGTCATTGTTACTTGATTGGTCTAGATATATCTGTGTGGGGGAAAGATTTCTGATAGAGCACCCTTTAATTCAGTAGACAAAAGGCATAGAAAGATGCAGAAGCTGATGTCAGACCAATTTAGACTTGAAACAAATGGCAGATGTTTGATTGGTGGTGTTTTTTATTTCTTGAAGTCCTGCTGCATAAAGTTCACCACTTACCTTATGGTAGCTAATTGCTGAAACAGAAGGGTTTTTTTCCAGTACCTGGAGTGTTTAAACTAGCAAAATTGTTGCCTGGGTTCCAGGGGAAGTTTATGAGCATAGTACTGGTCCCACGGTTCCTGGTGTATGTACAGGAGTCTTGATGGGATGTCTTCAGTGGTCCCAGTGCAGGAGAGGTCCTGCTCGCCATTTGCATATGTCACAAGCTGTAGTCTGTTCCAGTGCCACATGATAGAAGCAAGCACTGAATCTGAGAAAGCCTGTATATTTTTTTTGCTGATGCAGACTGTCCCAATAAGCCTTTCTTTGTATTTGGTGGCTGGGAAGCTAAACCTGGCTTTGAGATTCAGAAAGGCATTGGAGAGAGATGACGATGTTCTTAAAAGTGAAGGGTGCAGGCTGATTCCTTTTGTGTGCATTGTTAAAGCGATGAATTTCTAGATATCATTATATCAGAAGGGGTAAGGCTTTGCAGAAGTGCTCATCTTTTTGTGGGCGGTGAGGGCCCCTTGGGGACCTGTCTCTTTGTGGGTGGTAAAGCTCACTTAGCCATAAAAGTATTTTCCCACAGCTTGCTGTCTTCTTTTTAAAGGGGTAAAAAAATAATTAAAAAAGTACCCACGCTCCAGAGCGCAGAGGGGAGGCAGGGACCCGTGCAATCTGCCGTGCGGAGGGGTAGCAATTCTCAGTGGCCTGCCACGTTTGGCTCTCATCTTTGAAGAGAATAGTCATGATTTTTGCTTACATGTTTCACATGGGGGGAAAAAACCCAACTACCACAAAGCAAACCCTGAGCCAGATTTTCTACACCCAATATAGAATATCTTCACAGACATTTTTATAGCCACCCTGGCATAAAGATGGAGGAAGCTCTTGCTATGGCAACATAGTTGTATGTTGTATAAGGGATCTGATAAGGATGCTGTGTACTGATCTCCAGCTCCTTTTCCCAGGTAGATCGGATTGTACCACTGGGTCCTTCTGCTTGCTACCCTGGAGGTTTTTTAATAATTGAGCATTAATGTATCAATCTATTATCACTTAGTGTGTACAAATCGAAGGTTATTGCTAGCTGTTAGATTCTGCGGTGATAGTTTTCCCTCCACATAGTATCCTTACCTCAGCTTGCTCTGTTGGTTTTATGCTTCTGGCCTGCTGGCTTTCCTTGATTATGGGGGAAGATGTATGGGAAGGTATTGTAAAGTTAGTCACAACTTGCCTGCCTCTTTGGAGTTACTTTTGACTTGTGGGTTTGTTCATCCCAGATGGGTTTACCGTTACCTGTGTGGTTTACCTTAACATGAACCACACTGAGAAATTGCCCTCTCTGTGTGCAGGCTGGAGGAGTTTTAGAATGTGCCCTTGGCAAGGGCAGAGCCTAGGGAAATAAATTTAGGCTGTGGACTTTTCCCAAAGCATAAAAGCTGCATTTGTCGGTGGTTCTGGGGCGTTTAACATGCGGAAGGTGGTAAGTGTCCTGCATGAGACAGAGGCATTCTTAAAGAAAACCAAGCAGAGGATCCAAACAGTATCTGAGCAATAGCAAATTCAGGCCCTAGTCAGGATGAGAGCAGCTTTTTAACTTGTTGCCTCAGAACTCAATCAAAAGTAAAGGCAGACAGCAGGCGATTTTGTACACTAACAAATATAAACAGGAACCAAGGGTGGAGGTGTACTTCATATACATCTCCCCATTCCCACCCTGTTTTTTTAAAATTAGTATACCACCACCTCTGGAGTAGAGCAGAAGAGGGAATGGTCTCCAGTGTCTGCAGAAGCTCAGAGAGTTGGTTTTGAACTAAGCAGGAGCTGCAAGTCAGTGCTACTAAAGGAAGCTGTATTTTGCTTTCTTGAGCAGTAGGTTGACACACTCTCCTGCTGAGCTCAGTGTGGGCTGTAATCCAGCAGTCTTGGCATGCAGGAGTTGTCATGTTTCTGAGACTTCAAAATCAGTGGGAGCTGTGAGCCAGCCTCTATGAATGTAATTGCTCTGGGCTCTCAAGCCCTGCTGAGTTCCCTGATAGCCTGGCTTCTGAGTCCAGCTCTTGCTGATCTGGGAACCGGGTTCATATCTCTTTCCCTTGCTTCAAGTGCTGCCTGAAACTATGTACAATTTCAGCTGTATCAAGCTGCTTCAGCCCACCTATTTTTGCAGCAATGGGTGGGAAGGAGTATGTAGGTGTGTCTTATGACCCATTAGATAACTTCAGAGCTGGCAGCAAGCACAGAGATCAGTGTGGAAGAAGTTGTGGTGATGTTCATAATTGCTCATTTGTCTCTTTCAGCATCTTTGGGGGGTGGTGACAGTGGTAGCAGTGGAAGTAATTCACAGAGGAGAGGAGTAATCCAAGAATCAAAAATGTTACCGCCTTTTCTAAGTTAGGAGATAATGATGATGGTTAGACTACTAGTCCTGAGCTTTGACCAGGAAGGGGGTCACTAGAGGTGGAGCAGCTTTAGTAGTATTTGAGAGATGGAAGGTAGGCTGGAGAGCATCCAAACTGGATTTGTCAGAAAAAGGAAAGTGACTGCTGGGAGTTCACATGGTGCAGTTTGAGAGCTAGAGAAGAGAAGAACACAGGGGTTAATGCATTTCCCCTTCTCACCCTAGACATCCAAGCTGTGATCCAGAGTCTCTGAGAATTTTGAGATGCAAGAAGTTAATGCATGTTTGTATTGCGAGGGGAAAGAGAAGAGTGTACTGTCAAATGGCAAGGGATGGAAATTGGCATGAAATAGGGAGATGGGGATAAAATCAGAGAGGCAGGTGGAGTGCTTAGAAGGGTTCGGAAGATGCTTCTGTATGCGATGGGAGGAATTGCAGGAGGGGAAGGGAAGTTTGAAAGGATGGAGGAAGTAAAGTCACTTTGTAATTTTCTTACAAGCAACTGAGATTCTGCACGGAGAGAAATGGAGGCTGGAGGAGGGGAGGGTTTGAGGAATGAGTCAAAGGTGGTGACGAGGCAGCTGGGAGTGCAGGCGTGGGTTTCAGTTAAGCTGGAGAAACACTTCATCTTCTTCCAAACAATTGTTCATATTAGCATTTGTGGTGTGGGCATGCATGCATCCATCCATGTGATGTCTCCCGGTGTGCTGCACACACAAGTTGCTTGAGGATCTGTCTTTTGGTTCATGACAGACCAACCCAGTCAGATCTGTCTTCCCTGAGGTACAATAGTAGAAGTAGTAGAGAAAAGTTGTGTAGTGGAGGGAATTGGTCTGGTGACAGTTTTCATTAGAGTTGTGTCACAAATAGATGGTGGAATGGCAACTGGTATCAGGGGTGGGTCGGGCTCAAAATCTGGTGGGGAGCATGATTGGGGGAAGGAGGCAAACACCCAACACACACACACGCTCCACCCCCCCTATACTCCCGTTATGAGGACACTGAAAAGCATGAAGGAAATCCAAAACTACTTTGACAGAGCGGAAGGGAAAGAAGACACAGGAGGAAGAAGGCTGAGGGCAGACAAATAACTAACAGTACTTATAGACTAGAAATCATAGCAAGATGGAATGAGAGAGAAGGGCTGATGGTAAACACTGGAAGACATTAAGTTGTGCTGGGGAGGGAGTCAGTAGCAGAAAGTGTAGAGAAGGAGTTTATAGGCCACATGGAATGAACAGATTAGCAAAGATTTTGAAAGGTGAGGTGAGAAAGCATGTCACTAAGGACTTGACTGGGTTCTCCATGTGGAAGGCACAAAGGGGTGCGAGGAGAGTGTGTTTCTATCTTTTCCTGGCCCAGCTTGGCTTCTGAGGTTCCACAGAAGACCCCTCATTCGCTAGATACGTGAATGTCTGTTGACACAGGAAACAGTGAAAGCTGAAGGCAAAGCTCTGTCATAACTTCTCTGCTTGCAAAGAAACTAGCTGTAACTGGATGTTGGTCTCCCGACTCCTGTGATTTTAGTGAGCTACTGCCTAACTTCTGATGTCCTCTGACTTGTGAGGCCTAATAAAATTGTCCTTTGGGACTGTAATTTTACACTGAGTCTTAGGACTGAGAGGCTGACCTGGAGTGCTCGTCATCTGCTGATTCTTTGATCCCCTAGGAGCTGGACCTCTGGCTCTTTTGCTTTGAAGATGACATCTTGGAGCCTCTCACCACAGTTTCTTTTTAGTTTGTGACCCCTACCTCCAGTAAAGCACAGCCTGCTCCAAATCTCGATTGTGTATAATCTAAAATCTTACCGCAAACCAGTAAATCATGATTGCCCTATTTTCATCGTCTGAATTTCCCTCCACTCTTGCTTATAAATGCTGTGTAGAGTAGTTATATTTTATAGCAGCTTCTTGGACAGGTCTGCTTAGTATCTTGTGGAAGTATTATGAGCTAATTCAAGCTGGATTAAGGTCAGGTCTGCCCTAAAAAGAAATAAAACCCATCTGAAATATCCATCCATTGTGCAGCACAGGGCCTGCATGCTGAGTAGCTAGGATGTACTGCTGCCTTGAGCTTAGGTCTTTGTTTTTCTGTGCGTGGCTTTGAATTTGACTTTTAATACTCCTTAAAATAATGGGATAAAATGTTAGTCTCTTTTCATCTTGTAGTCACTTTTGTAATTGCAGTGGATTGTACCTGTCTGGGCTAAACTCAGCTGTAGCACTGATTTACAGAAGTCACTGCAAGGTTATGAGCTTGGCTGAACTCCTTGGTGGAGTCCTGCTGCCCTCTGGGAGCTCACTGTTCTGAATGTCGCACCGTTACTTTCACATTGTTACACAGTGGTCTATCAGGGTGCGGACCAGCGTGCTTCGTCAGTCCTGCTCTGCGTATACTCTGGGATCTAGGTCACCCCTTGGGCCTGAATCTCTGCATTGGCTGTATGCAAAGATCCCTGTGGATTCGCTGAGGTGCTGGAACCTGCTTTGTGCATTAAAGCTAGGGGCGATAGGGAATGAGTCTTGTTTCCATTGCTGTCATCTAGATCATGCCGAACCACCCTCAAAACTTTGTCCATCAGAAAGTACTCAAAACATTGTGAGAGCCAAGTACTTTTTTGCTGTAGGTTTCTTTTACTTTGTTATTCCAGTTGGAACAATGTGGTCTCCCCATTGTGTTCTCCCAGCGTGGGCTTCCTCCTTTCCATCTCGCCATGCTTTAAATTTAAACTGCCTTCTCATTAGTTAAACTATTGTTAGATTTTGTGTTTCCCCAGCTTGCTTGTTTTCTGCTTTTTTTGGTCGTCTCCCTGTTCACTACTTTACCCAGAAAACAGCGAGCCTGGCTGCTTACTTCCCAGTTCCTGTCCTGCCTTCCCTTTTGCTCATCAGATTGGGGATACCTCATAAAATGTTCCCTTTAGCAATGTCTTTCTAGCTTTGTATTCTCTATGCAAGGTTAGTGCCTGTTTTCTTTGCAGACACAGCAACTGTGCAGGATCCACGGGTCTGAGAAGAGGCTCTTAATGAGTACACTGCACCCTTAAAATACATTTCATAAATGCCACCTGTCAGCTCTTCATTTGCCCTAAGACACTTTGTTAGTTTA
>VYZW01046196.1:0-25819 GCA_013401315.1 Balaeniceps rex
GTGGTGCTTAGTTGCCGAGTGGGGCTAAACCATGACACAAGCTATATATACTTTGCATATATGTTTGCATCGTGTATTTTTCCAAAGTTGTAGGATCATACAGTATGAAAAAAAATATATTTTGCTTTAGTAGAACAGAAATAAATTTTATTGATTATTTTGATGATGCAGTGAAAGATAAATTTATCATCAAAAGTACCAAAAAGCCATCTGTGGGAGGGCAGAGTTGCTAACTAGCCCATTAAATGTAGGAGATAATTCCTCATGAAAGAGTTTTACTTACATACCTCTAGATTCAGCTAAGAGTGTGGATATGCCTCCACATGCTGAAAAGATGAAGTAACCGTAAATATTGATCCCCTAGCAAGATGTTAGGGATGACACGGAATAAAACATGTTAAATACTACACATGCTGGTCCAAAATGACCAGTCTGTAGCTTTTTTCCTTAATAAAATACATACTGTATTTGTACTCCTCTGATATCGCAGGGTTTTTTTCCTTCCAATGGCAGAGTAATTTTATTAAAATGGGTTACTATAAATTACCTTACAAAACTGATTCTTCCATAAACGTAGCTTTTTCACAATTACATTTTATCTTACCACCTTTACTGTGTTATTTACGTACTTCAGACTCTCAGTTAATAAAAAAATTATTAATGCTTATATGAAATCAGCTTGACATCCTCAGCCCATGTATCACTTGCCAGGTAAACTTCCAGCAGGCTTAATGGGTCAGAAAGGATAGCTTTTCCTAATTTGGAAACTTTTGCAACATTAGGTCCAAAATTTTAAAAAGAACTTTGTATGATGGTGGATCTGATTTAGCTTAACAGAAGCAGTGATGAACAATATCTGCCTTTGAGACAAGGGACTGACTGTATTGCAGATAATTTAATTAATTAATAAGTTATGTATATCTGTAATGGCAAGGCTTCATCAGCCCTCTGCTCTGTTCCCTCAGTACCTTCTTCTAACCATGCTGCTAGCAACACCTAAATATGGGTTCAGAGAATTTCAGCTATAGGACAGTAAAATCAGAATGTGTTTCTGAGGAGTGATTGACCTTATCACATCTGGAATCTTGTTACTGCAGTAAGTATTTCTTGGAACTCATTAACAGTCTGAAATACAAATTGTCTATTGACGTTAACTTCATCAAAACATTACAGATGAAATAATAACAATATCTTAGAAAGTTTCACTGATATATTAGAATAAGGTATAATATATATAAATAAATCACTAAAAGTATATCATGTCTGGAGGCAATAGTCTTTCCACCCTATGAAGAAATTCTATCTACTGAGCCATATACTAAATAATGAATTATTTAGCCTTATTCTGACTTGAAAGAATCCATCCACTCTGATGTAGTTTTCACACCCATCTTCTTCTATCATACCATCTTTCCAATATTTCTATAATAAGAACTATTTTTCACCACGAATAGTTTTTCACAGAAATATGATCTATTTTTGCATTTGAAGCCATCACAATCATATACAACAAGTAATCGTCAGTGCTCAGTTCTGCATTCTTTCTAGTAATCATATGTCTCTAGAGTCACTGAAATACTTGTCAACTGTGCTACTAAATTGGGTCATGTAATGTTAAAAACATCAAAGCTGGTCTTCATATTCCCCCAAAATAATTCCTAAGAAATTCATATTATGTTTCTGTATAATTATAGCTTAAAAATATACATAAAATTCTGTCATCTTTTCCTCTGGGATGCCTTCAGGGCTTTGCAATGGTCTCTGGATCTTGAAGCTGCTGTAATTTATATGAAGAAGAAAAGATGCAACAGGTTTCCTGTAAAATGAATATAAAATCCCTTTCCTCTTTTTCACTGTTCTATGAATTCAGAATTTAAAAGGACTATTGTAAACATATTACAGCAGTCTGACTCACAGGAATGATCAAGATATATATTTCAGCATTTCTTCTGCAGACATAATTTCATTTCCCCTGACTTGCATGATTTTTCATAGCTTCTTATTTTGTCAGTTTGTTTAAATATTATATAACTGATGTCAAAATACTAAATAACCACTTCAACTACAGTTGCATTACTGTCTGACAAAATGTAACTCTTTCTCCTTATATTTTTAATTTTTTTTCCAATTAAACAAAATATCTCTCCCAGTGGTATACTTTATTACATATGTACATACATTTATATTTTCTATGAAAGATAGCAGGGCATTTAAAAAAATTAAGGTTTTTTCCTAGGAAAGTATATCAACACAGAAATTAAGGGACATGTCTGGGTTATAGTATTAGTTCTATAAATAGGTTTAGACAGATTTTTAACACTCACTCAGGAAGTTAATTCACAAATGGCCTGATTTAATTCTCATTCAAATCAATAGCAGCCTTTAGTAGGCTTTGAGACTAGTCTATTTAATCTTTCTGCATCTCAGTTATACCTCTGTAAATGGACGATATCTCCTTTACTCACAGAAGTGATGTGAGGATGAATGTTTAATAATTTATAAAGAGTCAGACAGTGCTCAGAGGTAGGTCACAAAAGCAACCAGACAGCTCCATTCTATTTCTATTACTGAAAATACTGCATGTGGTCCAGCTCACCTAAGTTTTGTGCCCTGGCTGCGGAAAAAGAAATGTCTCTCTGATGACCCTGAAAGACTCCTATCACTTTTCTTTGACAGGGCAGGAAACTCAGGTGCATTACAGGGACTGCTTCAAACCAATGACTAAAGGGAAATTAAATACAATAGGTGACATGGATCTCGCACTTTATGTCTACCCAACCTTTCTAATTATCTGTATATATCTGAGACTTGAGCCAGACTCCCAAATATGCCCTCAGTTCAGCTAGCGCTGTAGCGCTCTGTCCACATATAATCATTGGATGTGAAGCAGAAAAGGCTTTGTCTATAACGATAAGCACTGCCAGGGACTATTCTCTGGCCCTGATGGCAAACTGTGCAGCAGAAATTTCATCCAGATATCTAATCTCTCTCTCTGCAAATACAGGATGGTTTCATTCATACTACTTATTCAGGGTGGTTCCTGGCTTTTGATGTCCTTTAACTGTGGCTGGGTATTATGTGGATGAGTATTAGCAAGCACAGGCCAAAACCACTGGAGGCACTGTGCTAACAGTTAAATGGTATTCTGGACAGAGGGGCGGTGTTCAAGGATGTGCCTTGCCCCTGTGCAGTTTACTGGCGTAGCTGCACCCAGACTGCCCACAAAGCAACAGTCTGAGCAATTTCTGGCCACGAACTGGGTATTGTTAGAACTGCTAAGCCATGAGATGAAATTGATGTACAGATTACAATTCTTCTCACATTACTTTATTTTCTAGGCTATTAATGTGTTCATGTTATGGTACAGATTCAGTACATCTAAGTGGTGACTTAGACTTTTTATTAAAGCTGCTAACATCAGTTTTGCTCTTATACAAGGCTCCGAACTAGGCTTTTTATTAAATCATAGAAAACAAAGCACACTTTTTCATCCAGTGGTGTGAAAGTAGATGTTGATAAAGACAGTACAATCAAAAATTCCATTCTTAGCTAAGCAATCTGCTAAACCAGTTAAAATAAAACTGCTGTTCAAAAAATACAATTTTAATTATATTCAGATTAACAGCTAACAGAGTAAATGTAGAAGTTTTCATTATAAAATGGTAAGGTAAATTGATAATATCTTTGCACTTTGATATGAGATGTAATTCTATACTAAATTAAAGACTTCTTTCATGAAATCCAGGCATTCCACAGTGCTTATGGTCTGGTTAACATTTAAAACAGCTATATATCTGTAGCTCTGTATCTTCACATATTTATGTCTGGTTTATTTCATTATTAGCTTTACTGTTTATAAAGTTGCTTCTTTTTCAGGTACACTTGTGAACCTAGTAGCCAGAGTGACAGATCTACAAATATCACAATGCATCACCAAAAATGCTAGAACATGATAAAGAACATTTAGTAGCTTTTTTATTCAAATAAAACAAGGGTAAGTTGATCAACAGTGTACTTAAAAGTGGCTAATTAAGCTGGCTGACATAGGTACTAAGATTACAGAAATTATTTCATCATCATATGATTCAGTGACTGAAATTGTCATAATTACTAGAAGCTACTTCCAGAAAAGAGCTACACTCATAGAAAAAAGAGAAGAGAAGAGAAGAGAAGAGAAGAGAAGAGAAGAGAAGAGAAGAGAAGAGAAGAGAAGAGAAGAGAAGGGAAGAGAAGGGAAGAGAAGAGAAGAGAAGAGAAGNGAAAGGAAAGGAAAGGAAAGGAAAGGAAAGGAAAGGAAAGGAAAGGAAAGGAAAGGAAAGGAAAGGAAAGGAAAGGAAAGGAAAGGAAAGGAAAGGAAAGGAAAGGAAAGGAAAGGAAAGGAAAGGAAAGGAAAGGAAAGGAAAGGAAAGGAAAGGAAAGGAAAGGAAAGGAAAGGAAAGGAAAGGAAAGGAAAGGAAAGGAAAGGAAAGGAAAGGAAAGGAAAGGAAAGGAAAGGAAAGGAAAGGAAAGGAAAGGAAAGGAAAGGAAAGGAAAGGAAAGGAAAGGAAAGGAAAGGAAAGGACAAAAAGCTGTTCAGATGACAAATTCAAGCTTTGAATAAAAGACATTTATCTTAGGTTTTTTTGGTTAAAAATAAAACAAAATATTTCAACATCAGTATGATTAAACATAAATTGGGAAATTATTGGATTGCAATCGTCTTCTAAAAGAGGTTTTCTTTTTACATTTAGGTGGGCATGAGAACATACCGTTTCTCAAATAATAAAATGCAGTATTTGGCAAATTTTTACAGCTTGAACTGCCAGAGTGAAAAAGTGTGTTAGAAATCTTAATTACTTGCTTTTTTGCTCTAGTAGTCCAGTATATATGTTTATTGACATATTTCATTGATATATTGCCTTATTTCCTGAGGTCTTGAGCACCTGGAGCCTATACTGACACCTGAAAATTAGGACTCTTCACACCATAAAGAAAGAAGAGTTATTTCTTTTAAAAATAGCCAGCACCTGATTAATATTATGTGGTTTCTTTTAAATCAGCAGTATAGGTATCATTAGGGCTTTTTAGGGAATGAGTCAGATCCTGATAATTGCAAAGTTAATTTAACTGTGAAATGAAGGTATCTGTGTGTGCCAGCAAATGTCCTCTAGTAGTCTATGGGCAATAACCTCAAATGGTATAAATCTGCATAAGTCTATTGAGTTGTGGATTTACACCATTGAAGATCCTAGTCCCATGTTAAACCCTGCTATTCTTCATAATGCCATTTACATAGATTAATGAATTATAAGTATAGAGTTATCACAGAAATTTCCATCCCTCTGTTACAACCTGAGTTTTTATTATAAATGACCAAGTCTTTCTCAGACAGAAAGGAAAAAGTAAAGAATTCAATAACACACCTTTAGCCAAACCCAAACTCCTACAAACCTGTTTCTGAAAGCCTTAGGGATTACAGAATTCTTATATCTAGAGCTATAAATTCATCCATGAAGGAAGCCATTCCCAAGAAAAGACTGCATAAAACATCTACCTTCCTCACAGACACTGAGTTTACAGAATAAACAGGAAACTCTTCTAACACCCAAGAATGCCTCTTTCACTGAGACTTGCACCAAAATACTCTGGTATCAGTAATTCCTCTTTTAACTTCCAATAAGGGGGCTGTCATGGCTTATGCACCATTTCGGATTTTTTTTTTTTCCCTTTACAAGGAGCAAATTTGTAATACTGGAGCTGATTTGTAATACTTTTCTTTGGAGGCCAAGTGTATCAGTTTTAATGCAGCTTTCTACAGGACATTTTTCTTAGGTCCAGGGTGGCATTCTGTAGAGAAAAATAGCTGGTAACTCAAAGGCAAGGACATTTTCCTGTGATTGCAGGAAGACAGGTTTAAACCTCTCTTCTTCTAATTCTTGCACTTTTTTATATGAACTTCTTCAGGAATTTTCCATTTAATTTGTTTTGCTTTGTTCTGAAATTCTTTCCATGTTTGAAAAAGCTCTTTTTCAACTAATTTATAAGAGTATGAAGAAGTCATATAGTTACAGTAAACTCAAATAACCAGGAGTGCTAAATAAGGTGTGGCTTCTGGGAGCACTATGTCAAGCTAAACCTTAGATAACTGCATACCTTTTATGACCAAGGTTTCCATTACAGGTTATGGAGCTCTGGATTTATTTAAATTTTCTACTTTACATGACACAGCAGAAGTAATGCAAGGAATCCAGGCATAACTAAACTATTTAATAATAACTAAACTATTTAATAATAAGTAAACTATTTTGGCTAGAGATCTGCTTTGCTCACCCTAGATTAGAGCCTGGATATGACAAATTGTCCTGGTTTTAGCTGGGATAGAGTTAATTTTCCTCCTAGTAGGTGGCATAGTGCTATGGTTTGGATTTAGTAGGAGAAGAATGTTGATAACACACTGATGTTTTAGTTGTTGCTAAGTAGTGTTTATACTAGTCGAGGACTTTTTAGCTTCCCATGCTCTGCTAGGTGCACGAGAAGCTGGGAGGGGGCACAGCCAAGACAGTTGATCCAAAGTGACCAAAGGGCTATTCCATACCACATGACGTCATGCTCAGTATATAAACCAAGGGGAGTTGGCCAGGGGGCAGCGACTGCTGCTCGGGGACTGGCTAGACGTCAGTTGGCAGGTGGTGAGCGGTTGCATTGTGCATCACTTGTTTTGTATATTATTTTATCATTATTATTATTATTACTACTTTCTCTCACTCTGCTGTCCTATTAAACTGTCTTTATCTCAACCCACAGGTTTTACTTTTTTTCCTGACTCTCTCCCTCATCCTACCGGGGGCAGGGAGGGTGAGCAAGTGGCTGTGTGGTGCTTGGCTGCCGACTCGGGTTAAACCACAACACAAATATACATCAAATGTAGACATTTAGAAGGCTAAGGGGACAGTGCACAAAAAAGACAAGTCAACAGGATAGTACAGATACATTTTAAATCTTCTCTGGAGGAGGCTTTCTTTCTCCTTACTAACTAAAGAGGGAAACTAACAGATTAAGTTATATTAGCCAACATCAAGCATATAGTACTTCTCTTTGCTTGGTAATTTTGGTATACATTACTAGTCAAAAACATGTTGTGGAGTTTGTGTTTAGAAACGGGTTTATGTTTTGCCTTAGCTATGACCTGCTCTGTCTGCACTTTTATCTGATAAAATCAGACAGTAGTGTAATAAGCAGTTTAAATCCAGGTTTCCATGGATTATTTTATGTCTGATCAACCTGTGGTGAATTGCAATTAATAAGTAACCTTGTATTAAGCTTCAATTTTTTAAATTGTAAAAAAAATTAAAGATGTCATTTGTCATCTAAACAAATAAAACATATATCATTCTCAGTTTGATGCAATCTTAATTTGCAAATTCAAGAATTTACATATACACTTCTGTAGTCTTGCAAATTGCTTATGTTTTTGAAATAACCTGCTTTTTTTCTGCCTCACATTACTGTACTTTTAATAGTACTTTGCCCTGACTGACTGACAATTACTTGCATCATGAGACGACAGGGGAAGCTCATGACATCTGAGCATACTGTCCTTGTACTGCTTCTTGCTTGTTGCACAGATTCCATAATATAGATGCCTCTCCCTGGCATCATTAGTAGCTGTCTTCATTGATACAGAAATTCTAGGGCATGTGGTAGGGTTAAATTACCCTCAGTTAATAACCACTTTTAGGTTGTTTCTTTTTGTACATACACGCACTAACTGGTCCCTTAATGCATCATTTAAGCTCCCTGAACCAGCAATGCTCTGTTAATTTTCTTAATTCAGCCACTTCAAAAAAAATTTTCAAAGTGGAAACAATCTGAAGTCACCAGCAGTTTAGGGACTAGGTGATTTTGTGCAGTTTCCACAATCCATGTAAAAGTTTTCTCCACTGGTTTAATACAAACTCTTAGCTTATGCAACAGCTTAAAAAGGTTAACCACCATTACCCTCGCTAAAACCACAAAGGTTTTTTCACAATGTAGGATATTAGTTAGTTGATATTGTTTCAAGCCTGAGATACAGGTGGGTCAGTTCTCTATTGAGCTGTCAAACAATACCATTTCTCCCAAGTTAGACATTGACCTTTTTTCTTTTTTAAACAAGCAATTTACTCACAGTCCCAGTAGCTACATGATGTTTTTTCCTTACGTTTTTTGCTAGGCTTTAATCACTCTCTATTTTACAATATTTTATAGGAGTCCATTTTATCATCAATGTAATGTTCTTTGCCATTGGCTTAACAATTGTATTATGAAGAAAAGAAATAATCAATTTTACTGAGTAAATGACATATGTAACTTTTAACTAGAAATATATACAATGCAGCTAACAGTATTTTAGATCTAAAATGGTGAAGCAATCATAATAAAAGAATTTACAAATAATTTAAAGACATATTACCAACTTCCTTTACAACCAGCATATAGCTTTTTTTTACGTATTTTTCAACAGTCCCTGGGCACAGTTCAGTTTTATAGATTCCAGACACCAAAACATGAGGCTTTGCAGCATATCTCTGGTCATTTCCCCTGTTTATATATTGTCTGCTTTACAGTGCAACATTTATTTGACCATGTGTAGCATAAAAAAAAGATGAATTCATTCTTCTTTACAGAAGGAACATCCAGGTATTATTGGAAATGTATTATGAGTGTCCATACTTGTATTAGTTTACTACTCACTAGTTAGTAATCAAAAAAAACAAGCTAAATGCTTGGAATATTAGAAAAGGAATGGAATAAAAAGCTAAACCCACCCTTACGCCACTGTAGTAAATCCAGGGCATACTCACCTTTTAACAATGTGAGTACTTTGGAGCCCCATCTCAAAAATAGTAAGGTAGAACTGAAAGAGACACAGAACCAAGTATCAAGGCTTCCAAATGTAACATGACTAAAAAAAAAAGGACTTTTCAATCTGGAAAAGAAACAATAAACAGATGCCATGACACATGTCTATCAAATTGAGGGTAGCATGGAAAAATAAGTCAAGGATTGTTGCTGTTTTTCTCTTCCATGTAACAACTCAGGGGTTCAGCTGAATATTAGAACCTAGACTGTTTATTTCTGATATTGTGTGAGAGGAGAACATATACCTTATCTGTCCGTAGTAAGAGATGCCACTCAGAGGCCATTAACACCCTTCATTCACTTTCTGATATGTAGTGAAGTTGCCACCACAACACTCTGCAGTTGGCTGTAGTTCCAGGTGTGCATATGGAGAAAGAGACATTGGACTGCAAAAAAAAGAATTTTAAATCAGAATGCTTAATAGTATGTCAGCACAGTTTATTTCAATTTGAAATTCCACATTTCTTTTTCTACCCCTTTGAGATGCTGAACTGCTAAAGTATACTCTATAAATAATAGAGCAAAGGTATTTTTTCAGTCTTCTAGGTAAGACTCTTCTTTGCACCCTTGTTTACTACTGCTCAATCTAAACTTTGTACAGCTCAAAGAAAAAAAAAAGCCACTGAACTTCATAATAAAGCTCTACTTGTAAAACAAAGGATGTTCAGAAGCTGCAAATAAATCAAAGTGAAAAATGGGAAATAATTAGAAATAGGAAAGCTACTTGGACAATTTAACTTGAAAATAGGATATTCTACAGGAAAATGGTAAAGGAGCTTGGGATTTTTATTCTTTTATTTTTAGTGTCTCAGGTCATCTGTCTAAAGACACAACAATTTGCTCATTTTGGGTTTTATGGAACTACTGTTGCAATGATCACAGCCAATACAGCAGAATTATGCAGGTAACATTTTGTCTTAAGTGTCATTGTGGTTCAGTGAACACACACTCATTTAAAACTTCAAGGAACGGTAGACATCAGAATCATAAGTCATATGTCAAGAGACAAGAGGTGTAATAAAAGTTCTTTCCATTATAATTAGACAAATTTGTGAAGTAAAACTCCACTTATGAAATACCTCTGGATATAATTTCTACCATCCCCTTTAGCACTAAAAGAAACTTAGAACTTAGAGAAACTTCAGCATAATAGTTTTTAAGCTTTATGTATATCATTGACACATCTATTTATGTTTCAGTCATCAAGACAGGAAAAGCCAGGGAGAACATCTTCACCCCAAGTAGTGACACTATTTTCAGTGTCATTTTATGAAGTATGGTCTAATATATATGGATCTTTGAGGTACTGTGAACACAACCTTCAGCCAACATCTGTGCTTGGGTTTCCTCCAAGATCATAGAAAAGATAGTCCAAACTATGGCAGTGTTACAAAGTTTTGATTTTGGCAATCTGTGTTTTCATGAAATCCCCAGTTCCAGCTCTTATGTCAGTACTTAAAAAACAACTAATCAACCAACTGATCAAATAAGTTCTAGCCAAACTTGTATGAAAAAATCTGAAGTATAAAGAGAAAAAAAAAATCAGAGAAGCTTTATTAGAGTGCTACATGCCTCTTCAATATATTGCAAATGCAGCAAACTGAAAACCTGTTACTATAGGAGTTTATTTAATCACTACTGAAGCTCTAGATGCCAGGTCTAGATGTCATCCTACAGTAGCATTCTAGTTTAAAATATCCTGCAAAAGCTAATGTCATGTGGCAAAAGGGAACACCCATCCATGGACACTGCTAAGATCAGTTTATGAAGTGGACCAAGCAAGGGGCAGGCTGTGTCAGGAATAGCTTGGCATACACACACGCGTACACACAGGCACGCAGACACACACATGCACACGGTAGTGGGGCACTGAGGAAGATGTTTTAATGAGCAGATTGTGATTTCAAGCAGAATATAGGCAGAATACAACCTTACGCCTTGGCTATGTGATACCTATATGATAGCATTTGAGTGACTGCTATATAACCTGAGCACGTACTTCAATGTCAGCACGCAGTGCCTTTAACTATGTCCTGTAAAATCTCATTCTTATGGAGATGTGTAAGAGCATAATGTCCAAAACGAACCTCCATATATCACATGGAAAGTTTGGTATCATACAGGTAAAAGACTGGTGGCTTTGTTTACTTGGTAGAATACTATAAAAATGTGAGAAACAGTGAGGCTGGCCAACTTCACCACAGATGGGAACTCTGCACAGCATGCCATGGTCCGCAAACAGAGTCTCATCTGACACTGCAACAGCCAGGGTTCCCAGCATCAGGAGGGATGTAAGATTGCTATCATCTTTTCTATAATTTCTATCTTTCACACAATAAAACAGATAACTGGCCTTGAGTATTGGTGCTTTTCTTACTGAGATCTCAAAAGAACTGGTACCTCCTCATTGCAAAACACACACATACATGCAGAGTGGAAGTTAGCTGAGACAGCCTTGGCACCATTTCAGTGGACTGGCACAGCCCAGCCTGAGGAAACACAGTGGTCGCCCCAGCTATGCTCAATGTCAGGCTCTGGGCAGCAGCTCAGCCCTGACATGGGCTCTGCTTGTATGCGGTTTCCCCCGGTCTCTGTCCTTGGGACGTGGGGGGTCGTGGCACAGGCCATGAATCAAGTCAGACCATGGGGATATTGCACTGCACCTTTCCAGCAGTCTCAGGTGTTCTTCTGTCACTTGTTGGTCCAGGGCCCCTGCCACAGCTCATCCCATTCAGTTCTTGTTTATGTTGCCCTGTCTGCCACAGCTCATGATGTTTGGTCACTTAGTTCTTGGTCAAGGCAAGGTTGTAATGTTCTAGTGATAATCACCTGGAGGTCATTATCTATTAATTCTTAAGCCTTCTTTGCAGAGCTTACTAGAAAAATATTAACTTTCTTTCATCATAATCAAGTCATCGTTTTAATAAATGATCATGCACTTGGCAGTAAAAGCAAGTCAATGAAAGATCATCTAGTAACTGTCAATGAGGCTTGATTGCAAGACCAATTTGATCAAATTGCACTTGATGAGTATCTCCAGTTTGAAGTTGTTTTGAATGCCTGTTTCCTACTTCTAGAAAACTATTTGGAAGAGTAAGGGAAAATTTACACTAGAAGTAGACAAGAAGATGATCAGACGGGCAACGGATTTTAGTCTACTGCTATAGATACATTGATATATCTTTTGAAGAACTTGTGATAGAGAACAGATTGACAGCTTTGTGGGTTTTATGTAAGATTACTTAAATACTATTTCTGACAACCAGAAATGAAAATGCAAATTAAATAATTCATCTATTTTCAAGAACTTCTTAAATATATTTACAAAACTGATCTTCCCAAACCAAAAGGAAAAAAAAAAAAGTTCTGGCTATCATTGTCAAATATTTTTGTCTACAAACTGAAAAAATCTGCAGCTGAAAAACTGACAGCTGAACAAACAAGTAAACACCATTATAAAATCACCAATTTTATTTATATATTTTTAAAGACTATACAGAGTTATCCTGATTAGTCACATGAGAGCTTCAGGTTTATTGCATGAAGTGTTACTGATACTATGGTTCTGTTGCAGTCATGCCTCATTGATAATGTCCAAGCAAGCATTTTCACTTGGATATTTTTTTCTCAAATCTTTTTTTTCTCTGCTTGTATAGGTGTAGTTATTTGGGTAAATAATTCTTATTTTTCTTTATTAAATACAAAATATTTTAGAGCTTCTAATTTTTAGCTGGGTTTCTATGAAAACAAGTTATGTGATCATGCAGTCTCCGTTTCTGTCATTTTCATTTTGTATCTCTTTTCTAACTTCTTTAAACCATTGGACAGTTTCTGTTAAATTTAGCAGATTAATAATAAGAGATCTGCACAAAATAATATCTGATACAAAGGGTGTGAAAATTCTTCGCAGAGCTCTCCTAAAGACAATTGTTTCATCTCCAGCAGATGAAAGAGAAGGTTCTTTAGGCTCACAAGCTAGTCAAATGGCAGCAAATATCTTGACTTGCTTTTTCCTAGCTTGCAAGTCGTAGAAAAGTAAAGAGGATTGGAAGTATTAAGATAAATAATGAAAAGGGTGATGGCAGGTTACTGCAGGTATTGATGTGGAAAAAAAAAGAAGAAAGAACAATTAGCTGAGATTATTATGGTTAAACCACTAGCCGTAAAATACAGGCTTCACTTAGCTCTACTGTTCTTAAAACTACTTAGAATTGTGGATTTTTTCTTTTAGGTTTGCTATAGAAATGTGGGAGATAGAATAATGGATTTAGACTAGCTCTTATGAGGCAGAATTGAACAAAGTAAAATAAACATTTCATTTAAAGCCCTATTTGTAAGCCTTCATTGAAAGTTCTTTACCTCACAGTGCCTGAGACAAGAATCAGGAACATGTACCTCCTACTAGGTTGTGAAGACCTTAGCTTCCTTGTGAATTAACTGGTATTAAATCATCCACAGGAGAATTCCCTTTGATCATATGAATGAAATAGAAATTTTAAGTATTAGAATAAAAATATAATACGCAATTAAATATGGTTATGTTCAAGCAAAGAACATCCCACAGTTCACCCTATGACAAGCATGTATTCACAACTTAATGAAAATCCACAGTTGTTCATTTCAGGCACAGTGTTTTATTTCACTTTTCTAGTTATGGCTAATCCTGCCTCCCTATACTTTTGTGATATTAAACATTATAATGCTGAAATATTGTCATAAAATATGATACCAAAATCTGTTTTCAACTATAAACTGTTTGATAAATATGAATTAAAACAGTTTTCAAAACTCAGGACGATTAATAGTAGTATTTCCAATATCAGGCCAACAGTGTTTAATTCTTTGTAAATAATGAGTGAAATTGAGTGGCAAATCAGTGATAGGAAGATAGAAAAAATGGACATTTGAAAAAAGAACAGTGACATTATAATTTTATTAAACAAACAAACAAACAAAAATTAATGAAGATTAAGTATAATATCCACTGAGCAACAGTAAACTCCAAATAAATAGCTATGTATTTGATAAAAACTTCAACTGTTGTAGATTAAACTGGATATCCAGACAGATACAACTCCCACTGTCTAATGTACTTCTCCACAGCCAGTCTTCCAGTTTCATCTATTTTTTTTGAATCTGACTTCCTCAATCCTATACCTTGCAAGACCAGACAACAGGTTCTTTTTTCTGTATATGACTTAACTTTCAAAGTGTTTTATTTTTCCTGATTGAGTAAATTAATTCACATTTCCTTTTTATCACCATTATCTGTGATAGTGATCCTTCTTATGATTCTGAAATAACTATTTTGAATTATTTTGATCATACTCTATTCCAGTATGATAATTTTCATGGATAAAAATGTTTATATATATTTTTATAAATGTGTGTATAATGTAAATATAAATAATTATCTTAAGATAATGGATAATCTATAAAATAATTAATGAAGTTAGTAATCTTCTAACTCTTCTAATTTATATTGAAAGAGAAAGAGAAATGCACATATGTATGTATATGCATGTATAAGTATGTAACAACTTTTATCCTGATAAAGCAGAAAACATTCTTCAAAACATTTCTGATTTTTTTTTTCTTAAATAAGCCTTTTACATTGGGTGTAAAGCATAGGATAGAATATGCAGATAAGTATGGCAAAAGTTGCCCCGATATTCGTATATCAAAGATGCCTTAAATTTTAATCAGGGGAGGGGTTCTGCTGTTCACAGAATATGCAACTATAAATTTGATTTTAATCATTGTTGCAGTAGTAACATTTTCAAGAATTTAGGCACTTATTTAAATTGTTTTCAAGTTTCAAAATAGCTTAATAAGTGAGTAGACTACAGCATGATCTTCTCACTCTTTCCAGCACACTGTCTTTTTTTTATTTGGCAGGAAAAAATTATTTTTGATCTATCCAGTCTTTAAACCCACTGTGAAAAAATTTGAATACAAAATTGTAATAGAGTATCCAACTGAACCTTCACCTGGGGTTGGCTTTAAGCATGGACAAAATAAGGAGCTGTTTTGGACAACAGACAGACAGAGGTGGCAATTGCATGACATGGAGCAAGAAAGAAATACACACAGACTAACAGATGGACCATTTGACACTTTAGCCACAGTTAGAGCAGCATTTCTTCATCACCGCTGGCCCAGACAAGCTGGGTACTGAAATAAGTTGCTTTTCCTCACTAATAGGTAGCCATGACCCTGATGCCTGCATGCTCAGAAAGCTTCCCTCCTGCAGCCCTCCTTCCTGCTGCTAGAGATGAAGGATCCAAGCAAGGGATGTGGGACACAGTCACAGCTTTCTTCCCTCCTCACACTTCCACCAGCCATCTCAGACAGTCTGGGTGTATTTGTAAGACTGAAGTAAGAGGTGACATGGCCGGCAATTGTATGAGCTGTGGAGATTGTCCTTTCTCAGAGTCTCAGAGTTTCATTTCTTAAAAAAAACCCACAAAACAAACAAAAAAATAAAAACCCTGAAGTTTGCCTAACCTGCTAATTCAGCCCTAATTCTACAGTTACATATTGCATAAGGAAAAAAAAAAAAAAAAACAAAACCAAAAGAAAAAGAAAGTATGCCTTCAGGTATTGAAGCACTTTTCCTACCCATTGCTGCTTAATGTCACTCCACTTCATCTGTCCTTTACTCCTCCCCACATCTCATTACAATAACCCCAATTACTGTCTGATACTAGGCAGTGGAAAAAATGCTGTGGGAGTGCTGGCAGGGCAGAAGGTACACCAGAGGGCCTCCCTGATGCTGAGGTGTAACAGCTGAGATCCCCCCATCTTTCTTTTCTGGGGGAATAAATACAGGTATCTCTGCTCATAGCCATCGATTTGCACCAGACTTTCAGGCATTTATTTCCCTTTGAGACTTGTAGGTCTTTGAGAAATTTAAGAATTTTGACAATGGATCAGAAGTTTTTAGGCATAGGTGGCAACAGATGGACTAGATTATTTCAGAGTTTTTTTTGTGCGGGTTTTTGGGTTTTGTTTTTTGTTTTCATTGAAAGACTAGTATAATGTTATAACATTAAATCTCAGTCACCAAATTCTGGTTTTATCTGTCATAGTCATGCTGCCACAAAAAGAATTCTTATGACAACATATGTCTTGTCATTTGCCTGGGATGTACAGAACAATAGTCAGTTCCAGAGCTGAAGATATCTCACTCGGGACATTATTGTGCCTTTTCCTATTTGAAACATTTAGAAATTGGAGGATGTAGTTTTTTAGATGATCAGGACTTAAGTCATCGGGTTTAAAAATGGTCAAAGACTACAATTTAAAGTCTGTTCAGAAATCCACATGTAGCTGAAAAGCAGAGGGGCTGTTTGCTTTTCATGTGAAATACATTACCTGGGAAGCTTTTTTTTTTAACTAGATAAGCATTTGGACTTGTCTGAGAGACCAGCATCTTATAAGAAAGTTAGACCAACATGAAGTATACAATTTCTTACCGTTACTATTTCTTTGTCATACATGTAAAATGCGTGTAAAACATAGCTTAAAATGTAAAAAATTTCAATAAACAAGATAAGGTCCCAATCAAATTACATGAAACAGAGTACTACATAGAAAGGTAGCATCAGTTTTAATGATGAAGTTGCTGCTATTGTTTCATAATGACAGCAGTATAGTGTTTTTGAGAGCTAACAGATGTATCCTTGAGCAAAAGGAATGTGTATGGAGAAGAGAAATCTTTTTTTTTTTTTTGTGTGCTTTTTGTATCAATGGGAATAAAAGTCTTAAAAAACTGGCCTCTGTTCAGTTATTGAATAATTCAGACTCCGAAATTCTGAACTTACATACCTGCACTTGGTTGCATTAATTAAAAAGAAAAGAAAAGCATGTTTGAAGTTATTTGTGGACTACTCTTTTCTAATAGACATTCTAAGAATGAACTAACATTTGCATTAAATTTTAAATACCAATGCTGATCTGGTGGATGAAAAGCTGGACATGAGCCAGCAGTGTGCGCTTGCAGCCCAGAAGGCCAACCGTATCCTGGGCTGCATCAAAAGAAGCGTGGCCACCAGGTTGAGGGAGATGATTCTGCCCCTCTACTCGGCTCTGGCAAGACCCCACCTGGAGTACCGCGTCCAGCTCTGGAGCCCTCAGCACAAGAAGGACAGGAAGCTGTCGGAGAGGGTCCAGAGGAGGGCCACAAAAATGATCTGAGGGCTGGAACACCTCTCCTATGAGGACAGGCTGAGAGAGTTGGGGCTGTTCAGCCTGGAGAAGAGAAGGCTGCAGGGAGACCTTATTGCGGCTTTTCAGTACTTAAAGGGGGCCTATAGGAAAGATGGGGACAGTCTTTTTAGTAAGGCCTGTTGTGACAGGACAAGGACTAATGGTTTTAAACTAAAGGAGGGTAGATTTAGGCTAGCTATAAGGAAGAAATTTTTTACAATGAGGGTGGTGAAGCACTGGAACAGGTTGCCCAGAGAGGTAGTGGAGGCCCCATCCCTGGAAACATTCAAGGTCAGGTTGGACGGGGCTCTGAGCAACCTGATCTAGTTGATGATGTCCCTGCTCACTGCAGGGGTGTTGGACTAGATGATCTCTAAAGGTCCCTTCCAACCCAAAGCATTCTATGATTCTATGATTCTATGATTCTATGATCTACAAATTTCTACAGGAAAAATAGTGTAGTGAGATGCTTTCCTCCAGGGCTTTGAAAAGCCCTCAGTTTGACAACTCAGTAGAAACATGTTCTGTGACCAAAAAAAAGTACTAAATAATGTTTGTAATCTATACCAATAAGATGAAGTTTAATGTTTTAATATTGTATTGGGTTTACGTGGCAAGGTTGCGGGGGGGGGAGGGCTACAGGGGTGGCTTATGTGAGAAGCTGCTAGAAGCTTCCCCTATGTCCGACAGAGGCAATGCCAGCTGGCTCCAAGACAGACCTGCCACTGGCCAAGGCCGAGCCAATCAGTGATGGGGGTAGGGCCTCTGTGATAACATATTTAAGAAGGGGAAAAAAACCTGCTGTGCAACAGCAGCTGGGAGAGAGGAGTGACAATATTTGAAAGGAACAACTCTGCAGACACCAAGGTCAGTGAAGAAGCGGGGGGAGGAGGTGCTTCAGGCACCAGAGCAGAGATTCCTCTGCAGCCCCTGGTGAAGACCATGGTGAGGCAGGCTGTCCCCCTGCAGCCCATGGAGGTTAATGGTGGAGCAGATACCCACCTGCAGCCCGTGGAGGACCCCATGCCGGAGCAGGTGGGTGTGCCCAAAGGAGACTGTGACCCAGTGGGAAGCCCGTGCTGGAGCAGGCTCCTGGCAGGACCTGTGAACCTGTGGAGAGGAGCTCACGCTGGAGCAGGTTTGCTGGCAGGACTTGTGACCTCGTGGGGGACCCACGCTGGAGCAGTTCATGACGAACTGCAGCCTGTGGGAAGGACCCACATTGGAGAAGTTTGTGGAGGACTGTCTGCCATGGGTGGGACCCCATGCTAGAGCAGGGGAAGACTGTGAGGAGGAAGAAGTGTCAGAGACAATGTGTGATGGACTGACCACAACCCCCATTCCCTGTGCCCCTGCACAGCTCACGGGGAAGATGTAGAGAATTCAGGAGTGAAGTTGAGCCCAGGAAGAAGGGAGGGGTGGGGGGAAGGTGTTTTAAGATTTGTTTTTATTTCTCATTACCCTACTCTGACTTTTGATCAGCAATAAATTAAATTAATTTCTCCAAGTGGAGTCTGTTTTGCCAGTGATGTTAATTAGTGATATCCCTGTCCTTACCTCGACCCGTGATCCTTTCATCATATTTTTCTCCCACTGTCTAGTTGAGGAGAGGGAGTGATAGGGTGGCTTTTGTGGGCACCTGGCATCCAGCCAAGGTCAACCCACCACAAATATATTATATTAGCTTCCAAATTTTCTATTTTCTTTCAGCAGAAAAAGAACTTTGGACAGAAATCAAATGTTCAGACTTTCTAACCATTTAGAATTATAGCAATTGGATTAAATAATTTCTTTGCTCCCTAGAAAGATTTAAAATGTTTTTACAACTAAATGTTAAAAGTTTCTTTGCAGTGTTTCATTGGAAACCATCACTAATGGTGGAACAGTGTGGATGCTTTTTCTGCCATTAAATAAAATCACAGTTAAAGAGCACGAAATCAAGTATGTTTCATTTGTAAAACTTTTGGCATTTTGTTATGTGAAAGACAGACTATTTCTTATTTACCATATAACCCATACAAGATTCTGTGCTAAAGTTAGAAGTATTATTTCAGGTCCATTAGTGCTAAGTTTCATTTTTTGAGGTCTCTCAGGGCAGCTAAAATAATAGCAAAAATTGAAGACATACACTACTAATGAAGTCTGTTTCGTAACCTCAGATCTATGTTCTTGCACCATTTTGACAAAAAGTGATTACATTTTTTATTTTACCCAAAGGCTAAACTTCTAACACAGGAAAAAAGAGAGGGAAGAAAAAGAGAATACATGTTGAATTAAATGTGCAGAATAGGTAAAAATAAAATAAAATATTACTTAATAGTAAGCCTGTAAATTATAATTGAGATTAGTCGCATATCCACCAAGAAAAGGTAAATGTAGAATTGTTTGCTGGTTTATTCCCAATAAACACTATTTTTAAAGACACTGAATATTGACACATCTAAATAAAGGCTCATTTTTATTTTAATCAAAGTGAATTATTCATGTCAGCAATAATGACTGTAGTTTTCAAATAAAGTAGGCTGGAGTTCTGTTTAGTAATGTGTGCACTTTTGTCATAACAGGTGTTACAGTCTGACAAAGTTTCTTGTGCTGAATTTTTATTAATATTATTTTGACAGGTTTTGGTTTTATACTGTAATTACAAGAAGCTGTTTTTTTCCCTTTTGTCTTTCCTCCATACCTTAAAAGAGATTCCAAGTTGTCACAGTATTTAGGTGGGGCAGCTGCAAGAACAGGCCACACTAATCATTGATCTATAATCTAAAATGTATTTACTAAACAGAATAGGTATAATATATGATTAATGATGTTTATTTCAAGATTTCTGCTCTGTGGCGCACACAAGCCAGCCCCTCTGGTCCAGTTTAGAGTGGCACCACACACACCAGAGGAGCAGGACTCTCGCTCCAGAGTCAACATGCCAAGCCCTGGTGGCTGGGCTCCTGTGTCAAGCAGCTCCCCCTTGGGCTCAGCCTTCCCCACGGTGCCAGACACACCTGCATGTGTTCCCCTGTTCTCTTGCCTTTCAACTATTTGTTGGTTTGTTTTAATATGAGCTCCCTGGCTTAAGCCACCACTGGTACCACTAATTAGTGACCATCACCAGGTTTCTATCACCCTCTGGTCTCCTGCCTCAAATGTGTTAGAAAAGTCTGCAGTTTGTTTATTGCTTTGTTTTCCAGCTCATACCAGGTTAATCAAGTCAGTTAGAGCTGGGCAGATCTAGTAGAAGTCTCATTTTTTGGGGGTGGTGCTTTTGGGTAGGCTTCATCTCATTAAACTAGCGCTGAAAGCTGTTGTATTCCTCACAGTTTGTGGAAACTGCAGAGCATATTAGTTAAATGAGAAGGATGATATGAAACCACCGTCAGAAAATCCTTTATCTGCGCACAAGGTCATGTCTTTGTTCACAGTGACAGAGTACTCCAAAGAAGCTGGGAGTTCAACTGGTTTAATTAAATAAATACTAAAACCTTTTGTTAAAATTAATTCCAAACTGGGCCTGTGTACTGAGCTTTAAATCAATTTAAAATCATCTAGAGTCATCCTGGATAAGTAGGGTCTGAGTCTAGCTGTGCTGTTTCCGCAGCATTCCCAGAGCCCAGATTACATGTGGAAATATGGTTCATGAGGATATTTAGCATCTTTACTAATAAAAGTATTTAGCCAATTTGTAAGGCAAACAAATCCCCTGGCAATTTGGATAGAATACTGGTTATGGAGAGACAGGTAAATGCCTTTACTGTATTTAAAATATGGTTTCATCATTGCGTAGTATCTAGTGGGATATTCCAAAATAAGACTGGGAAGAAATCAGAAGGCAATTTAATGTGCTCTTTTTAACTTCTGTCCAATCAACACTTATTTTTGTTCATGGCTTACTGTCATCAAGTACCCCAGCTCTTATGCACATAGTCCCACTGCACTGCTTATTGAATTAATAAAAAACCTTATCGTAAACCTGGTCAACCAGCTGAATATATTTCTACTTCTGATCTCTACCTTGAATAACCTAATCTGCAATTGTCATTCTCAGACTAGACAAGAAAATGTAACCAGGCTCTTACAGTGAAACATAGTTATGCATCTATTCAGCAATCCTTTTCACACTTCCATTTTTATCTCTGTGCCTTCTCTGAAGGAAGCTGCAAAATTTTTTGGATCATGATGTTAGGAAAGTGGACATTATGAAGGAAATTCAAAGAGAATACAATTATTTAATAATTAATTAATTAATAACTCCATTCCTGAACATGGGAGAAAGCAAAAAAGTAGAGTTATCTGAAGTTTAATTAAAGAGTCATTTTGGCATAAGCAAGATAGCCCAATTACTAAGATTGAAAAATAAAGAGACACACTTTATGTTGATGCCTGCTCACCCGGAAATCTATGAAAGCCATAAATGTATTCCTGTAATTCTTTTTTCCTATAAGTGCATCACACAAGTGAAACTTCCAAATTGAAGAGGACATATATTATACATATGTAAGAAGTAAAAATTTACTTCAGCTCTATTTCCGGAAAGGCTAGCATTAAAGAAATAGGGTTTCACATGTTGGATTAAGGTCAGCTTTCCTTGCATTGCAATCATATGAAAGGAGAAACATCTTCCAGCATTTCAGAGTCAGAAAATGGATGCAGGACTCTACCATCAGTAAGAAACTCTTCTGTAGGAACAGTGTTTCAGACAACTTCGGTACATTAATACTAATTAATATGGTAAAAATATTAATAAATGTACCATGTTATCAGAAAATGTGTTATAGCAAAGAAAAATAGCATTAAATTTAAATATTTTTCTGACTGTTATGTAATTTGGTATTTGGAAACAATAATTATTTTTTCCTTTTCAAAACTAGATTCCTATGAAGATTATAGATTTGATGCATACCCAGTCATTGGTAATTCTGAAGGGACATCAAAGAGGGGAACATTAAATCTGATAACTTAATATTATGGTCATAATTCTATAATTGACCCTTTGACAGAAAATAGAATCACAGAAACATAGAATGCTTTGGGTTGGAAGGGACCTTTAGAGATCATCTAGTCCAACACCCCTGCAGTGAGCAGGGACATCATTAATTAGATCAGGTTGCTCAGAGCCCCGTCCAACCTGACCTTGAATGTTTCCAGGGATGGGGCCTCCACTACCTCTCTGGGCAACCTGTTCCAGTGCTTCACCACCCTCATTGTAAAAAATTTCTTCCTTATAGCTAGCCTAAATCTACCCTCCTTTAGTTTAAAACCATTAGTCCTTGTCCTGTCACAACAGGCCTTACTAAAAAGACTGTCCCCATCTTTTCTATAGGCCCTCTTTAAGTACTAAGAGGCCGCAATAAGGTCTCCCCGCTAAGAGGTGAATATAGGTGAAAATAGGTGAATTAAGATAATAAAGATGTGGGAATGAAACAAAACAGACTTTTAAACCCTGGAATCTGGATAAAATATTTTCAGATTTCTCAAGTGAATGGACTGCAGTTTTTAATTGACATCTGAACTCTAGTTCGTCATCAAAGAGATTTTAGGAAAAGCTAGGAGTAAAAGAGAGCCAACTCCTCTAAATCCCGATACTAATTAAGCATAGTAATTAATTATTTTGACTAGCAAGCTCAAAGATCATCTGAGAAGTAGCTCTAATTAGATCTTTAGTATCCCAAGGACATACTATAAATAAATGTATTATATCAGAAAGTCAGAGTAAAATATATTGCACTTGGGAAAGAGTGTATGTCAGTATGAATGAAGATCAGATGACATCCATGTAAAGGTCAGATATGTTTGATATTACATTTGCCTTCCTTTACAGAAACAGTGGTTACCATTTTCCCCCAAATAAGTAAGCAATAAGTAGACAAAAAAACAGACAAAGAAACAAATAATTCTTCCCCACTGCCAGCTCTTTATGTGGACATCTCTTCAGTGGCTGTCTCAAGTTTTGCATTTCAGCAATTCTGGAGAAGGTAAGCACAGTTGTTTTCAGGACAGCCTTCAGATTTCCTTGACCTTAAGTGATGTAGCATTAGATCAAGTTATGCTAAGGAAACAGCACTGCCTGTGCTGACAACTGATTTCTCACTTGTGATGGATGAAGACATCTATATATTAATTCTCTTCGATTTATAGTTGTTGTTTGAAACACTGACCATGATCTCTTTTTGAATCTGAACAGTCTCGTATGAAGTGAAAGGATTGCCCAAGTAGGCTGCTTATATTTTTCTTTTAGTAGCTTTTGAGGATCACAAAACCATTGTTTATTATTTTTACAGATCTTTCATCCATCTTAGAAGCTTCAGATGAGTGAGGGTTATGAAAACTGGGAAAAATTACTGGGAAAATTTACTGGGAAGATTTAATACTAGCAAGCCAATGTAAACGGTGAAAATTGTTTTTAAAGAAATTAATTTTCAGTGGACTTGGTAGAATAGAGAGAGATGGATAAAAAAATGAAACTTTCCTAAACGTCAAAAGCGTTTCTTTCCAACCTGTGTAAAATGGAATCAGCAGAAGCTTCTCTATTCCCCTAGGCTTTTTTGATTTTTAACCAGGCTGTATTAACTACCCTGTCTTACAAACCTGTGCAACTGAATACACGGCTGTTATTAAGCAGTTAATATAGACCTAAATATATCAGTGCCTTCTTTTTGAATACATCAGAGTAAGTTAATTGAAATATAGGCTTATCCTTTTGGTCTGCACTTTCCTACTTGGAGGTTCCATCATTTGCTACAAGTTCCAAAGATGAAAGCTACTTCAAATTATACAATACAGATACTAATCCATCAAATATTGGTTAATGCAAGCCATCCCCCAAGACATACTAGATATCAAAGGGCTTGCAGGTGAAGTTCACCTGCAAGTTTACAAGTTATTAAAGGTCTAATCTTTGGTGTTCAAGGTGTTTATCTCACTATCCTTGCATTTACCTGAAAAATCAATAATAAAAAGAATTTGCAGGACCAGTTCTATGAGTTGATGAAGTAAATGTTAGTAGTCAGAAACTTCCAGGAAAATCCTTAGAATTCACTTCTTTCTGTATTATTTGAGACTGGGTTAGTTACCTTTCATATTAATTCTCCCTGGATTCTCTAGAAGTAAGGGCAGACAATATAAGGACAAATCTTTGTCTTAGAAAGATTCTTGGAAATATCCAAAACCATATTCATTTTGGATTAACGTGATTTGACAAAAGTTACAGGAGCAGATATTTAGCCTTTTAGCTGTATTTAGGTACCTCAGAAGATAGGGCATAGATTATCACGGCGTTCTGGCTACAAAACTCATGGTTTATGTTTTGAAAATATTTGTGTTACATTTGCAGTTTGTGTTAAATGCAATTAGCAAACATTAAGAAATATGTTATTAGCAAATAAGAAAAATATTAACAAACAGATATTCCTGACAGGCAGTGTTTATAGATGTGTTATTTATTTACCCAACTTATTTTCAGCTTCAGAAGTTTTAAGGATAAGCTCTACTTCCAGTAGAAATAACTGATACACACTAAAGGAAGAATACTACTCAGGCTGTTTCAATTCTCAGAGAAAAATATGCATCATTATGAAATAGTGCAACCAAGATCCTCAGAGTGTATACTCATTCATTGCAGTGGATTTTAATACAAGATTAAAATACAGTTTTGGGTGCTGCAGTGCAAGAAAATTATTGGTAAACTGGAGTGAGTTCAGCCACCAAGATAATTATGAAGGTGGAGAGTATGATGTAGTAAGACATGTTGAGAGATCTGGATTAATTCAGTCTTTGGAAAAAAAAGACTATGGGAGTGTCTTACTGATGTCTTTTATCAGTCAAATAGATGGTTATAGAAAAGACAGAGCTAACCTCCACTTGGAGGTGCACAGTAAAAGGACAATAAGCAGTAGACATAGTTATGTCAATAAAAATACCAATTAGATGTTAGAAAATAAATAAATCACAATGTGGCTGGTCAAATACTGGCACAGTTTGTCCAAGGGAAGTGTGAAACCTCTTGGACATTTTCGTAAACAGACTATAGCAAAGACCCTGAGCAAGGAAATGGCTCCTGTTTCAAGCAAGGGGTTGGACCAGATGACCTCCTAGGGTCCCTTTTAAAAGAAATTATTCCTTAACTTTATAATAGCTGACTTTCTCTTAATGGACTATTCAGATCAGTTTTAAGTTTTCAAACCTTCAACTTTTCTCTGGAATTGTCGCTACTGTGCAAAGCACATATAATGTACTGATATTTATTGCTATCCTGCTTTCTTTCTTTATTATTTGAACAATAAACCAGTACACTGTTGCCTTGCTCATTGTAATTACCCACAACCCAGCAGATTTTTTTTTTTAGCTTCAGGAAAAAAGTTAGATGAAACAATATTGATTAGTTAGAAAGTAAAAATAGAATTAGACCTTCAGCACAATTCCTTCCATAAAGAAGTGTTTTGGAGGAAGATTTTAGCACCTGAACAAGGATATCTTATGTCCCTGGGATCAGCACTAAATTCTGTTAGCTACATTGTTTTCATAAAACTATAATATGCATTTGATTTTCCTCCCATAAAATTGGAGTCCAAGTGTGTTTTACAGCACATCAAGAATTTTGATTAAATTAAAAGTTTTAATAATTTTTTTATAATTAATCATAGAAGTAGTAAGGTTATAAATATATATAACGTTATTGTACCTGTGTCCTGGTTTCAGCTTGGAAACAGTTAATTTTTCTTCCTAGTAGCTAGCATAG
>VYZW01046198.1:4863-23879 GCA_013401315.1 Balaeniceps rex
AAAAAAACCTCCTCCCTTGCTTTGCCTCTCACATACCTCCTTTAGAATTACATTTTTAAAAAATGGTGTTATGGAAGTCTTTCTTGTAACATTCGTCAAAGCTGCAATACTAAATTGTTATGCCGTGATGCAATGACATAGACAATACAACACCCTGCTTTCTCAACTAATTACCCATGTTACATTTCAGATGAGAAAACTGCTAAGTAACTAAATGGATGTGTTATTCCTACACAATTTTGATAACCTGAATTAATTTTATCTTTTTATATATATATATTTTATCAGTGCTTGGAAACCTTATTTCTTCTTCATCTGACTACCTTCTTTTGTTTTGTAAAGTCAAATTATTTGTCATATTTTCCTATTATCCAAGAGTAAGTAAAACAAAAATACTCAAATGAGTGTATCTTTTCAAGATTGAGCCCATAGAACATTAGAAAGTAGGGATGCCTTCCACTAGAAAAAAAAAATTGAAAATCACCTACTTTAAATTATAAAAGTAATTACTACTTCTGATCTTCATGTTATTATCAGACTCAATTCATATATATTCATCAAATATATTTATATTTGAGATTCTTGGATACTGTTAGGACAGAAGCTGAACAGTATTTTCAAATGTTGGACTGACTACTTTTAAAATATGTTATGAATTTTTTACTTTGAGATTGTGTGTTTATTTTGAATCTGAATCAAACAGACTCCCTGGAATCAGGAGAAGTAACGATTCTGACTCCAAAAAACTGTGTTGTCACTTGAGCTCCTCAGTAGCATGCTTCATACAGCTATAACCCATAGTAAAAAACAATAACTAAATGGCAGAAAACCTAGAGAAAGCAAAGACAAGGGACTGAAGAGCTTGTGCCTGGAAAAGAAAAAGACTTGAAAGAAAGCAAAATTCTTTTTTCAGTTCATATATGAACTAACTCCACCTATTTTGTTTGCAACTTTAGTAAAAAAACCTTCTATTTCAGCAGCTACAAAGGCTACTATTTGTCCTATTTGTTCCCTCTTCTAATTATGATTATTCTTGTTTCACTGAACAAAAAGCTGAGAACAAATAAGAGTACAGTAGCAAAATAAGATTGATGAATTTGTTACATTCAGAATCTTGTTATAGGAAAAAGGAAACAGCTTAAATATCAAGTCAAGAACTTCTTCTTAGTTAATTAATGCTGAAATGATCTAATAAAAAGATACAGCCAACTATCACTATTATTAGTCCAGTTGCAACACTTAAGAACACAATTAAGACCAGTATGTACACTCACATCCTCAAATCTGTCCCTTTTCCCTGGTGTTATGCTCACCACCCAAGACTCCCCTGGGTCCTTCAGCTTTCAGTTGTCCTGAAGGAGAAGTGCGGGGGGGCAGGAGAAGGTCCTACCCCAGGAGAAGTACAGCTCACACTAAAAGACTTCTTCCTCATCAGATTTGAGTCTGCTTGAGGGTGTATTTCTGTTTTCTAGCACGGTCTGTTTACTTTCTTCATCGGTTCCCAGGTGAAGTTTGGCTCTCTTCACCAATTACCTATAAGACAAAGTATCCAACATCCTACCCCAGCACCAGCTAACATAAAGGGCTGCTGTTAGTTACTCTGTGGCTGTGTAGGTTTGTTAGACCTCTACTGTTTGTATTTGGTATTTACGGGACCAACCTAGAACAAGTTAGCAGCAGTCACTTTGCTATCCCTGCTAAAACAAGCTAAAATCAGTCTGCCTAAGGCAAGCTCAGAGGACTTCGGACACTATGATCAGTAAGTACAAATGGGTGGTTTTTTACCAGTGATGGCAAAATGATATTCACTGGGCTACAAACTTTCTATTTCTCAGACCAGCTCTCTATTACCTTATCTGATGATTTGTAGGGAAACCACAATGTCTCAACTAAGCTCTGAAACTGAATTTTTAGAGAAAAAGGTTTAGGATTTGTTTCTTGTTTTCAGAAAAAAAAAATAGTAGAAGTTGTTAATGGCATGTTATTTTTTGCTAGAAAGAAAGATCTTAGTTGTTGAGCACTAGTATTCATTTTAACAATGTGAGTGTTGGGAACGGAATTTTAAAGCAGTGGAGTTTTCAGAGTCAGCACTAGGTCCCTTTGTCTCTCCAGCAAGCCTGTTCCCAAGACTTACATCTACATGTAAGTGATGTTATACCCCACTTAATTACGTTAATATAAATAAAAATAAATACTTGCAAAAGTTTGGAGTGAAGGAAACTCCTAAGCTCTTTCTGCATATTTTTATTCTTTTCTTGAAAGCAAGGCAAATTTCATAGATTCTAAATTCTGTGATGAGCCTTAAGGACAGAAAAAGCCAAACTGAAGTATTGCTCTCTTGAATGTTTACTTCATTTCTTCCTAGGCACTATGCAATTGATGCATGCTTTTTCATATGAACTTACTTTTACTGGTGAAAGGCAACCAGATCTTATGTAATTTGTAATGTAGTATTAGAATTTAGGTCTCTGTGAATGCTCATACCTGTGTTTATGGAAGACTACCATGAACTAGTGGGAGAAAAATACTGGTGCATTATTTGGTTCTTCAGTGCTATTTACCGGTAGAAATCTGTTGTTGGTTTGGGGTTTTTTTTTGCTTGTTTGTTACTGGGGTTTTTTTCTGGTCGTTTGGGTTGTTGTTGGTTTTTCTTGGTTTTTTGGTTTTTTTTGTTTTTTTTTAAGAAATACAAATGCTTAGGAAAGAATGAACAAGACAAACTGGTGGTGCTCCTTTCCCCTGGTATCCTCCCATCCTCCAGAAAAAGTGCAGTTCAGGGACACGCTCAGCCATAGATAGCTCCCTGTGTTTAGCAGCCCTTGGTTTATTTGTAGTAACTTTCTTCAACCTCTGTAAATTTTAAATGATCACAAAATCCTACGGCAAGGACTTACAAGATTACTTGCACGTTGTTTGAAGATGTGCTTTCTTTAGCTCCTTTTGAATTTGCTATCTGATAATTTTATGTGCTACGCCATCATTCTTTTATGGAAAAGTGTATAAATGAATCCCCTGCTTATATTGCAACCTGAATGACACCCTCTCAGTAGACCATTCATAAGATGAACCTTGCCCATTGGGTGTGCAGCTGTTTATTGGACTAGAGTATGATGTTGGAGATAAAGCTATCTGGGATTTAGTCCTGCTTTTAGGAGGTGTCTTTGTTCAAATTGTTATAGGTAACATTTAAAGAGAGAACAGAGAAGCTTCTTGTGGTGGTTCTGTTCGGACAGAACAGTTAGAACAAAGAAATACTGTCTTAAAATTAGTTTGATCTAGGAAACTTAAGCTAATATTGTAATCACGTGGCTCTTCCATGACACCACGATAAAGTACAGTCAAAGTAGGATTTAGTAAAAAGTTACTATGTTTAGCTCTGGTTTTCATGTTGAAGCTAATATCAGCATATTTAGGCCTACCTTAATTCTGAGCTTCTTTAATTTTTACATTCATCGTAATGTTATGTTTTACCCTTAAATTCTTGCAGTCTCCTGTATTACTTGTACATAGTTCTTTTTTTCCTTATTTAGAAATATTTGGTTTTCCATTGTTTAATGCTGAAGGGCGAAGCATTATTGAGCCAAATGTCCATACTTCTGTGGACAGTTGTGCATTTTCTTGCTCATTTACTTATTCATTTGAATAACTATGGCATGTCGGAGCTGCACTAAATGCTGAGACCTCTGAGCTGTTTCCAGTTGAGCTTGCTCTAGAACCACCAAAAAACATAGCTGCCTAGTGAGGCAGAGCTGCTAAGTTTAGATGCAGTGCTTTGTTAAACAGCTAAAACTGCTATATGCATCAAGCTTCTGCCACTATATAGAATCTGCCATGTGGATGTGCTTTCATGGGACCTCTGCATGGCTCTTTGTATGGAATATAAATGCCCTAATTACTCGTTTGTCATATACATATGACGACTCTATATAGAAAATGATTAAGTGGCTATTGTGTGCACACAGATGTCTTTATTTGCTTTTATTGAAATCTCTGTTTCTGGTGATCCTGAAATTTGTTTCTGCATGCACATAAAAGAGCTATATATCTTGTGCTTTCTATAAGGTATGTAAGATACATGAAATATCTATAAAAGGTATTAATTTTAGATACCTCCCATGACGTTACTGGAAGTACACTAACAGAACGTAATGCCTTATTCTAAAAAAAATTCTTTATTATTCATAGATACTTAAACCTGCAAATTGAAGATATATCTTTCAAAGTTGTTCTGTTTCAAAATTACACTCCTGCTAATCCACACATGAGCTGTGGAAATAAGATTTCAATTTCTACTCTTCTTTTGTGCTTATGCAGGTTTTTCAAAAAGAATTGATTACATGACTGTGAGCTAGAAAGCTTGCCTGATTGTTCCCCATTATATCAGCTGGTCTAATAAAAGATATTGCCTCTGCCAACAAACCTCATTTCTTCCTTCTGAAACTGCTTTAGAAACTCCTCTGCTTGCTTGAAAAATATCAGAGAAGTGATGACTACCCAGCAACCAGTTGTCTAAAAATGATGCACCTAATGCTAGAAAATGTATCACACATGAAATATGCTGTAAGTTTACATCAGTGATGGAATAACTTCGCATTGTTTAGCATCATAACTGATATGATTTTTTTACAGCTTAGTGATAGGAAAGTAAATTATTAATAAATAACAATACCTGCTTAAAGGATTAAGAAACTCACAGTGACCACTAAAATTAGAACCAGTGATATGGTAAGTGAAATGCCTTAGCAAATAAAAATAAACTTGATTTCTACTTAGGTATTTATTAGGTGCCAATTACCAGAAAATAGTGTACTAATACAAATTTAATGATACTAATGCTATGGGATTAATTCTGCATATGCTACGTGATATAAAATATACTTTCAAAGGATTACTTTAGTTTTTCACTCATAATTATTACATCTAACCAATTTAGGATAATAAATGAATAGGACAAAAGCATGTAGTAAAAACAAAGTGGTCATACCCACATGTTGTAGACTGAGAGCGAACTCTGGTCAAAGTGAAGGTATTTTGTTTTACAGTAGAATCTGACCTTCATATTTTGAATTTTGATTGTGCAGTCTCATCTACTGAGGAAATCTCCCCCACTCAAGATTTTACATCCTTGTGTTGAATATATATATCTAAGTGACATTACTAGAGCTGGAAATTTGGGACAAATCTGAAAAAGAATTTAGATGCGTCTAATTTTTAGGTATGCTGTATTACTACCAAAACCTCTAATTTCCGAGGTCTGGTAAATATCACCACACAAGTGGCAATTCGTTGTTTAGCTGGGATCTAAATACATGTCTTAAAAAGAAAGCAATGACAGCACCCATTCTCTTTTAACCAACGGTGCAGTAGTCCAAAAAGCTGTTCAAGGGCAGAGATCAATTGTCACATTCATGGCAGCTCCGACGTGCAGCACCCGGCACAGGGCCATACCTCCCGCCTGTCCTGCAGCAGCCCACCTGCAGCCCCAGCTACCCCACCTTCCGCCCAAGCACCCTTCTGGGAAGGCAGCACATGGACATGCAGTAAAAGTCAGCTGGGTAAGAGTCGTATTTTTCATTCCATGCACTAAATTTTAATTTGATTCGTTCTGATTTAGATTCAAAATCCTTCCTTTGCCTTCTCGTAAGATTTCTTACATGTCTTGATCTCTGATGGTATCTGTCTCTAAGCTAATCATTCCAAGTGTCTGTTGTAATCAGTGCAGTTTAATCAGTATCATCTACGGTAATTATTTGCATCCTGAAGTAGGTATCTAAAAGAGGCTAAATTAATTGCTTCTTGAAAGTGGCTATTTCTTGCCATTGGGCCACAAAGAAAATACAAAATGACTTAACTTAGTGTCTGTAATCTGTATTATAGAGCCCTAAAGTTAGCCGAGATGAATTGTTTAATTTTTGCTGTAAAGCTGTAAAGCATTTAAAAAAAAAAAAAAATCTTTAGAAGTACTTTGAAACTGATTTTTGTAACAACATAAGTAATTTGTATTACTTCCTCTTGTGGACCCTGTAAGCCTCCATACATGCCACAAAAGAATTTTGGCTTGGGGTTTTTTTTCCATCTTGTTATCAAAACCTAATTTCAAAGTTATCTGAAATTTCATATATGAGACTGAGACTAGCTCTGAACCGATTACAATATTTCAGTTCATGTTGCAATTACAGCAGTTTTACAACTCAGTATGAAACTATCAGCTGTACCACTGTGAGATTTTGTCTTCTACTGGGACCTCCACAGAAAAGCGATGCCTGGAATGAAGCTTAGGTGCACTCCCTATTCCAGTTTACAGTGATCTGTGTACTTTGCCTTTTATGATCTGACAGTATCATCAAGTACCATGTCCCTTTTGCTTACACTGGAGAACTTCAGTGTGCTTTGCTGCCTGTCCCTGCTCTTTAGGAAGACTGTGTAAACATCTTCTTAGTGGAAAATGAGCTCATCTGGGATTCTTGCTGCTCTTAGTTATACACAGGTTTCAATTTAATCTTTTGTGGCTATTAAGCCAGGTTCTCTCAACAAAAGTCCACACTGCTTCATTGTGATGTTTTTGTCAAGTGAAGGGCCTCAGGCTTTTTTATCTGTGAAAGCCCTGTATTGGAATGTATGGCAAAGTGTTAAGGTACACAGAGACTCACCTCAGCATTGTATATTTATGTCTATCATAACATGGTTTCAAGGCCATGTTGTGTTTAAGGATTAAATGATGACTCTTATCTGCCTCTCATGGGCACCTTGTGAAAAAAAAAAAAAATCCATTCCCTTAAGAATAAAAGAAAATATTTTTCCACTTCAATTTTATTTACTTAGTACCTTTCCAAAGGTCCATTACTGAGCGAGCAAAATGCTTTCCTATTTCGCTGTAGCTAAGCACTGATACAGCCACTATTAAATTGTTAGTCCTAATACTTAAGACACAAGGATGCAGTGGTGGCCAGCTGTTATCTCCTGAAGTTACAGAAAATACGGGTGAATAGGTCAACAAACTCTTGAGTTTGTTTATTCAGGCTCACAATCATCAGTGAAAAATATCATATTTTTGTAAAGATAGTGTGTCTGCTTTCATTTTAATTTCATTTGCGTAATTAAATGCTCTCTTTTATGGGTCAGTCAGAGCCTAACAGCCTGACCCTGCTTTTCCACATTTACATTGACATCTCTGGTTACTGGTTGGCAGTTCTAGAAGAATTCACAATATGTAATTAGGTTAACAAAAGGGCATTAAAATAATCAGTATTGAAATTCACACAAGCCAACATGTTTCTTCAGCCAAGGTCTTTTTTTTTTAAAGGCTAAAGTGTTTGTTTGTTATACACATCAAAAAAAAAAGCTTTCTTTGCCCTAAAATTCCTCCTCTTCTAGAGTCATTCTTAAGGCGTGTTTTTGGTTTTGTTCAGGGTTTGGGGGATTTTTTCGAGAGATAATCAAATACAATTATTTTCTGGGGCTGAAAAAAGATCTTATTTCAGGGCTTTAGGAAAACATTAATTTTTCGTATGAGCAAGCTATTTTTTGGTGTATTTGCTTATATTTGCTCTAGGAAACTATGTTCTCATCTGTATGGGTATACATATCGGGGGCTTTACAATTTAAACATATCTTCAGGTAGAGATGGAACTATAAAATAAGGTATTTTTCTAAAGTGAACAGAAGTATTCTGAAGGTTTGTCTGAACTCTTGACAAAAAAGAGATTAGCATGTCAGCTGAACTGCATACCTTACTGTGTAGTTTACTACCAGCCTACTTTGCTCCCTATACTTTTCAATAGCTTGCTTAGCATGCTATAAAACTCCCCAATATCTTGCTGTCTCAGTACTGCACACCTCCTGGCTTATCTGACTCCTGATCTTGGGGATCTTGTAGACTTTGTTATTTAACTACTTAAGATTTCCACTCCTATAAGAAATTGTGTGGATTTAACTGTTTTGTCCTGTTTCAGAATACTTTCTTTTCCCTTCAAAATGTTGTCTTCACTGAGCTGAAATTCTGCTTTAAGGTCAGTTCTAAGTTAAAAAAAGAAGAAAAGTAATTACATTTAAACAATGCATTTGCATTCCTTGAACGTCCTTAAGCTAGAAACTTTTAGCAAAAAATAACCTCCTTTAAAAAAAAAAAGCATAATTGGACTAATTTCTTCTGGGATAAAAAGAGACAAAAGATTCAAGGGTCAGTTTGGAAGCCACTAGGTCAGCACAGCAGCAGCTGCTATCCCAGTAAAGGCTCCATAGACAAAGTATGAAGGCTTGTTCTCTGTTTCTGCTACCATGTATTGCAAGAGGGGAATTACAGTTGAAAGTGGAAATGTCAGCATTGTATTTGCTTTACAGTTACAGACAAATAACAGGTGTTGTATTGGCTATAAGTTCATAGAGACGTATTATTTCTGTTTGTTTGCTATATGCTGACTTCCATTAGAAACACGGCACACGATTCTGTGTTGTCTAGGTGCTTTTTTTTAGAAGCTTCACAGTATGTGTAATTTTTTTTCACTTTCTTTGCACCAGAGTATACTACATCTTCAGTCACCTCCTGAACTGTTCACAAACTTAGCATCTAAGAAACTCTCAGACTACTCCTTCACTTCTGCTCTGTTTAACCTAGAAGAAAAGATAACATTAAAAAAAAAAACCCAAGCAGATAAGTATATGGTGAGAGACAGATGTAAAAGGGATGACAGCAAAGTAGTGTGCAGAAGGGCTTTCAACTCTTCAGCTAGATCCTCAAACAAGTATGAAATAGCTTAGGTTTGTTGACCTGGAGAATTTTTTGAAAGGCTCTTCTATTTGTCATAAGAATGTAGGGTTTGGATTTTTGTTCTGCCTCTGCACAAGAGTATTGAAAACAAATACACATACAAAAGTGTTTCCTTTTTTTAGTCTTGTTAATTGCAATGAAGCAATAGCCTTTGGCTATCTGGTTAAATGCTTTACCTGCATAAAAAGAATAAGGTACTGCTTTCTATTCGGTCATTAAAGCTGAGTATAACGTATGGCTGCACAGGCTTGTGATAAGACTGTAAAAGAGTAAAGCTGCTGAACTGTTTTATGTTTTCCACGTTTTGAGTGACCTTGGAAAATCCTTTTATTTCCATAATTAAGAACATGTGGGTCATACACTATTCTTTCAAACTCAGTTTCTCAATGAAACTGTACCTTTCTTGAGATCTGGAGAGACTTAGAAAAATTAAGCACTAAATTAAATGATCCTAAGAAACTGGCTGAAAAGCATTACTTAAACTAGTCAAATTCAGGGGAAAAAAAAATGAACAGTACCTAAGTGTCTAATCATGTATATTAAGCATAGATGTTTCTTTCAGCTTGAGATTTTCCACCATCCAGATATTTAATACAGGCCACTATGTATAGATTTCTCATCCCTTCCAAAAAAAAAAAAAAAGAAAAAAAAAACAGTCCCTAGAACAAGCAATAGTTGCACAGTTAAGGCATTCTTATGGAGATATTCAGATTTTGACAATAGGATTAAATTCATGTCAAGGGTACTCCACTTCTGGACTTTAAAGTAACTGGAATTTTGTTGATACAGCTAATGTAAGAACTGAATAATGAAAATTTTAAAAATGTTTAATAAAGATAAAATAAAATCAGCTCCAGACTCCGAATGACCCTCTGAACAGTGGAGGTTCATAGTGCAAGGAGTTCCTAAGCCTGAGCATTGCTGAACTTCAGAAGACATGTCATGTCCTGTGAGACCGTCCTTGGCACCCACTGCTCTATGTCACACTGAAAGGTTCCTGGTTAAACCTGGACATTAACGCAGTTTCCTGTTCTCGTGGTTTAACCCCAACCAGCAACTAAGCACCACACAGCCGCTCGCTCACTCCCCTCACAGTGTGATGGGGCAGAGAATTGGAAGGGGAAAAATGAGAAAACTCATGGGTTGAGATAAAGACAGTTTAATAGGTAAAGCAAAAGCTGCACGTGCAAGCAAAACAAAACAAGGAATTCATTCACTACTTCCCATCGGCAGGCAGGTGTTCAGTCATCTCCAGGAAAGCAGGGCTCCATCCCATGTAACAGTTACTTGGGAAGACAAATGCCATCACTCTAAATGTCCCTCCATTCCTTCTTCTTCCCCCAGTGTTACATGCTGAGCATGATGTCATATGGTGTGGGATATCCCTTGGGTCAGTTGGGGTCAGCTGTCCCAGCTGTGTCCCTTCCCAACTTCTTGTGCACCCCCAGCCTGCTCGCTGGTGGGGTGGGGTGAGAAGCAGAAAAGGCCTTGACTCTGTGTAAGCACTGCTCAGCAGTAACCAAAACATCCCTGTGTTATCAACACTGTTTTCAGCACAAATCCAAAGCATAGCCCCAGACGAGCTACTATGAAGAAAATTAACTCTATCCCAGCCCAAACCAGCACACCTCTTCAACCTTGTCATGACATGTCTTTCTCAGTGCACCTGTGGTCATTTTGGCACTGTGGCTAACCACAGTGCTGCTCTACAGACTCCAATGGGGAGCTCCTGTGGTACTGAAGTGTTCATCCTGTAAAGGTGAACTGCATGGAATTTGTAGCTCCAGGTGCTTCAATGCCTTGTGTGTGTATATATGAGTGTGTACACTGATAATGTTCGTCCATGCTCTAAGAGAAACAAACTCCTCTAATGAATCGAAAGCTAATTTCCACCCCTCCCCCAATTCCCCCCCGGTTAATTACTTTACTCCTTCAGATCAGTCATAAATTATATTTCTCAGGTGACTAAGCAAAGCAGTCTGTGTACTTTTGAGTACTCTTTGAGTACTTGGACTTGGTATTGCTACTTCAAAAATGGTGTAATGACCCTTCTCTAATTTTTAAGCATGTTGTAAGGCTTGTTCTACTGTGTTCTCAAAGGACTATGATACTACAGTGTTGAGTGCCTTACAAATGCCTATGCATAAATAAACATCAGAGGTAAGACCTTGAGTGGGTTCCAAGGGTCCTTGGATGTTCTAAGTGTGGTGAGCAATCCAGAGAGAGAAGCATTCACAACCACGGGAAAGGTTATTTACTTCTCTTGCTCAGCATCTCAGTGAATTATAATTTTATTATGAAATACAAAACCAACAAAATGTAGAGGCCCAGCCTTTGAATCCAGCAGAATGGGTTTGCTACCTGCAGCGAGATCTGTTTGCCAACCACCTGAACAGGTTCCAAGCAATTTGGAACATCTCGCTGTTCTTTAAGGCGTAAATGGTTTCATGGCAGCTGGGATGAATACATTTCAAATTTGAAATGAATATTCTGTAATCATGCCAGTGGGGGAAAAAAAAAAAATTACTGTAGACCAGTTTATTAGACATGACCATCAGTGCCACAACCAGAGTTAAATGGAGCCTGTTGTGACACCAAAGTGTTAGATAACTAACGGATACAAATAAATTCCTAGAATATTTTTTCATAAATAGTACAGTAATATTTTCTGACTGAGGTGTTAAGAAATCATGTCATTTTGTGAAGTCCTTGGGAACACTCTTCTCAGCACTTTGATCCCAGTTCTCTTCCTATGGCCATTTTCATGTTTCCCACCCTACTTACTTTATGAGCAATGCTGACAGTCCAAAACTTCAGATGTGTGTGATGTGGAGAAATGCAAAACAAAACAAGATGCTACCTCTCATGGTGTATTTCCATGATTTTCGATTTGTAGACCATAGCCTCCTGATGGGCTGTGAGGTTATTTTCAGGAAGACAGCTAAAGAAAAGGAGAGAAGTTGTTCATCTGCTATCCAACAATCATACCTTGAGAGATTTGTGAAGGTTTCAAGACTACCAAAAGGAGGGGACCCCCCCCCCCCCCAGTGTTTACACATCAGAAATTAAACTAAAAAATACCAGTACAGCCAAAAAAAAGGCTTGACGACTAGATGGACAACTGTATACTTTATTAAGCATTTTCCAGTGTGTCCAAGAGAATATGACAGGTTTTAACTTCCCATAAACTAAGTAAACATTAGGAGAAAATTATGGTGATTGTATAAGGTAATGGTGCTGCCTTCCAATTTGGCATTTAGCTGAGACGGCAGTCAAGAATAGCAGGAGTTTTAAGAGTATCATTGATTTCGGTAGACATTACAGGGATGAGCTTGTCTGCCATCACTTTCAAGGTTGTTCCATTGTTAATATCCACTCATAAACGTGTGGTGGTGGCTGTCAAACTGCAAAGCAGAAAACACCATTTTTAAATTGGGTAGGAAAAAACCCCACAATAAACTAACCCCTAAACAACTGCGCTTTTCCAAACCAAGGCATATCTATCCGTAACGGTTGTTTACAGGGTTTCAGTAGCAGGGGCCTCTGTGACGAGCAGCCGCGGCTGCCCCATGCCGGACACAGCCGGTTCCAGCCGGCTCCGAAGGGCCCGCTGGAGGGCACGGCTCAGCACCTCAGCCCAGCCCAGCTGCTGCCGCCTCAGGAAACTTGTATTTAAGAAAGGGCAAAAAGGTGGGGGGTGGAAAAAGAGTACGAAACAGCCCTGCAGACACCAAGGTCAGGGAAGAAGGAGGCGGAGGAGCTGCTCCTGGCGCCGGAGCGGAGATTCCCCTGCAGCCGGTGGAGGGCCCCACACTGGAGCAGGTGGGTATTCCCTGAAGGAGCTGCAGCCTGTGGAGAGGACTCCACGCAGAAGCGGTTTTATCCTGAAGGACTGCAGGCCGTGGGAAGGACCCCCGCTGGAGCAGGGGAAAAGTGTGAGGAGGAAGGAGCGGCGGAGAGGAGCTGTTAGGGCCTGACCGCAGCCCCCATCCCTCATCCCCGTGTGCTGCTTGGGGTGGGGGGGAGGTGGAGGAGTCGGGAATGAAGGTGTGAAGTTGAGCCTGGGAAGAAGGGTTGGGGTGGGAGGGAGGGTGTTTTGGTTTTCGTCTTTGTTTGTCACCATCCAATTCTATTTTAATTGGCAATAAATTAAATTAATTTTCCTCAAGTCGAGCCTTTTTTGTCCATGACGGTGATTGGTAACTGATCTCCCTTGAGATCACCACCATGAGCTTTCCATCTTCTTTTCTTCCCTTATCCTGTTGGGGAGGGGGAGTGAGGGAGTAGCTGTGTGAGATTTTGTCCCTTAGCCAAGGTTAATCCACAACACTATCCAGAGACAGAAACAGAGGGTTAAGCTTTTTATTTATTTTATTTAACTTCTGGCACTGTTTCAGATGTTACTTGGTGTTTTTTCACTGGGTTAGCAAGTCTGCTATTCCAGAGCAGAAAGATACACCTCCAGTCAGGACACAGAGCGGGAAAAGATACAGGTATGGTTATTTTAAAAAAAAAAAAAAAAAAAAAAAAGAAAAGCTACCTTTAGATTTTACTTCAGATTGGGTTTTGCTGTTTTGCCTTTGGTTTTGGGGTTTTTTTTTTGAGGATTAAGAACATAAACTGAAATTGTCTGGGACAGGAAATATATCTTGGTTAAAAGAATAGCGACTGAGCAAATTTTGTCTTTCTATAAGGTCAAGATTTTTCCATTATGGCTGAAGAAATAGGAGTCCCTATTGCAATTCAATGAGTTACCATATTGCAGAAGAAGAAAAAATGCAGTTAATGTATTTGGACACATTAAAAATGGATTTTTAATATTGCCCTTGAATACTATTAAACACTTTTAGTAGAATTCCACAGAAAAGATAATGGCTTTTCTTTTTTTAAATCTACTAAAATCAATTTACTTCTACATTTGTAGCCTTCCTTTTTATCTTAAGATGTATGGTATGAGTGTTGAGACAAGATATTTCTCCTTGCTATCAAATAATTTGCCAGTTTGTCCACTCTATTGCCTGTGTTCTTGCGGAGACTCTTTTATTACGTAGAGTCTTTGATATTCTTCTGATAGGTATTAAGGAAGGTGTTGCACATACATCTTCCTAATACCTGCAGTATAAGAAGGACATATGTTCACAGCCTTAAAGGCACTTTTAATTTGCTGATGAGAACCTAACATATTTTTTTAAAAATCTCTTTTAATATATGCCTGTGACTACTCAGTAACTCTAACCATCTACGTAATCTTGCCCTGGACCTTCTCAACGTAGGTTTGTATATATCTATACCTACACATATGTATATGTGTGTGAGAGTATGTGTTTGTATATCTATCTCTATATATTTGTATGAGATTTAATCTTGAAGGAATTTTTTTTTTTGTGTACGTTGGGAGAAATTAACTTCAGAAGAGCTCCATGTCATGTAGTTTATGAAGAAACTTCCGTGTCCTAGGTGTTCTTCTTTAGCATGAAGGGATCAGCTACCTTGTTGTGTGTTTAATATGCAGTCATACATTCATTATTAAGCACTGCATGAAACGTCACCACTGCAAACCAAGTACGTTATTTCAGTCTGGCTAAAACTAATGAATTTTCAGTTTGGGCAAAACAAAGATCAGTAAAATTAAGCTGAGGATGAGCAACGTTCCTTGCCCCTCCAGAGGAAAAGTAAAAATTTAACTCCCTATTTCCATTTAATAGTACTGCAGAGCCTCACTATTTAAATATGTATCTGGCCAGATTCCTACCTCCTTATGACAACTAGTGAAAGCATCTACTGTTCACCAAAAGCAAAAAAATATTTATAGGTGGATAACTCATTTCTTGTTTTTATGCTGATTTTACACAAAACAAAACCTTGCACAGCTGCTCTTTGGAAGATAAAAAGGATTCAAATTGCTGTAGCAGACTTGTGAGTGGAAATGTTTTCAGATGTTTAGCAAATCAAATTGCATGGGGAAAGGGCAAGTTTTATTTGCTGTGGATTGTTTGCCTCCAGAAATATTTTATCCTTTACTTACTCTTAATTGATTAGCTCTTCCTCATAGGTAGAGTTTTGTTGCTACTGTAGAATGCATGGAATGAAAGAATAAATAAATAGTTTAAGAAGTTCACCTTATAATCACCAGAAGAGACATCCACAGTGAGAACTTTGCTGAGGTAACAATTAGGAATGGTTAGCTCACAGGTGTTCTGGTAATGGTCCTGTTTTTATGTCCATGATTTACTTTCATTATCTACCAAGACACTTACAATGTGTCCATCACCTTACACAAACAGGTCACACAGCATTCTTTGAAATAACCTTGGATGTGCAATAAGATTGGTATTTAATTATTGGCTATAGAACTAAATATTTCATAGTTAAAATAAACTGCTGTGACATTAGAGAAGTGCTTTACTGAAGGGAGATACAAGTGAATACGAGCAGAGATAAGAGAACTAAGAAGGAAAACCACGTTTTATTTAAAGGAATTGTGGAGGATTTTTTTCGCATGGAATCTAAATGTGCTATTTGAAAGATTGAATTTTCTTCAAAATTGCTGCCCTATTCTGAAATGAATATAAGGGTAAGCTGAGTTTCTCCTCAGATTCTCAAAATCACTCATCATCTAGATTTTATGGTGTCAGCATGATGGGGACTATTTCAGGCATTTCTTCTCACTGCTTGATTTACTAGGAGGCATGTCATGAGATTCACCTGGCCTGCAAATTGGATCTGAAGAGGCGGAGGAGGACAATGACATGACTTCTAGCAGTCAGTCATTCATTATATAGAAATATCCTTCAAAAGATCTGTGCCTGCCTCGGGTGAAATAGATGTCAAATTTGCCCAAAGGATATGGATCAAAGACTACTGCCAACTCATACTACACACATAAAAACAGCCTACAGCTGAATTGCCCTTTTTGTACTGAAGTGAAGTTTCTCCTTGCATAGGTGTTGCATAAAATACATATTTTCATCAGTTTAAAGTGTATTTTAATTATTTGTACTGACCTCACAATTTTCTTTATGGAAAAAGAAATAATTGGCAGTGTTGGACTAATTCTTGCTGTCTCAGACCTGTGGGAAGATACGAGGTTTAATCAGTCTACTTTTTTTTTTTTTTAACTGGTCAGGGAATTGTTTGGCAATAACTTGTACTTTTCAACTATTGTTTTGCTACTGATTCTGTCTCCTAGGAAAAAAACCCCTGTGGTCAGATTCTGCCTCCTGCAAAGTCGGTCCTATCTTCTTACTACCAGTAACTTATTTCCTTCAATTCTGCTACGAGTGTTCCAGACTCCTTGGAAGTTTATTCCCTCGCAGTTCCAGAAATTGGATTCCAGTTTTGGCTGTTAGTGTTTCAGGAGATTCATTCCCTTAAAAAAAAAAAAAAAAAAAAAAAAAAAAAAAAAAAAGTCTAATTATGGTCTACTAAGGAGTCAATGCATCTGGGTGGACCAAATATTCATACTATTTATCTCTAGCTAAAAAGTAGGTTTCTCTTCAATCTCAGCCAGTTTACCAGGCAGAAGAAGTCTAAAGCATGCTAGCTTTATCAAAAAATAATCTGCTAAATGGTTTGTAGCCATATTTCTTGGGTAACTCGAGTACCTTGCAAAATACCAGTCTCCTAGAGCATGTACAGTTTTGTCCCTGTACTTCCTTTACTTGCCAATGGAGGAAGACTCTACTCTAAACCTGCCTTGTAATGTGGCATTTTCAGAAAAGTTCAGTTAATAGTAAACAAAGGTCCTGGATCAGACACATGAACCTCAATTTCTCTCTCCCTCTAGATGCAAAAAAAACCCCAAACGTATCTATGGTTGCACCACAAAGAGTGCAAGAGGAGTATTGGATCATCCCATGCCACATTTCCCATTTTAAACTGATTTACAATGGCCTTCCTGGTGAGAGGCCACCAGACATGGCTCTCGCCTCTTGCTGAAACCATCATTGCAGCTGCAGGTCGATGCATTCGCTCCCTTCTCTCTGAAGAGCCAGTGAGAAAACTATGACTGTAGTTCTAACTAGGGATCTCTGAGATGTCTCATCTATATTTGAATACGAGTGCCCAAAATGCATTTTCCCCCACATAGCTTTTTCCTAGTTGAACCGTGACAGTTATTTCTCTCTGCCAGAGAAAGAGGGACTGCCTAAGACCAAAATGAAGTTCAAAACTGTTAGTTAAACAAAGGTGCAAAACGTCTGATGCCCAAGGTTTTGTTTGCATCTACTTTCTGATGCAGGTAATTCATTGTTCAGTGATATTGGATATATTTATTACCTTTCAAAACAGCATAAATTATTCAATAGGTTGACGTGCCTTTTGCCAAGTTCTTTACTGTATAACACTGACTTTTTCTCTCCCCCCCACCACTAAAAAAGTCAGGAAAGTTAAAACTTGGAAGCTTCGTGCAGAGCTTTATAATTTTTTTGTTTTATCATTCCAAGTGTTGTTTTTCCTAATACAGACAAAATATTCTTCCCAGTTCAAAAGATAAGACCTCATTCTTTTATACACAATGCCATGAATAGAGAAACATTTAAGAAATAAAATGGAGATCATTTTTACGGTAACAGAGATCAGAGCACCCAGGACTGTTTCGAATACTTGTTGAAAGAAACTAACAAATGTGATGAAAGTCTGTCCTAAAGCATTTCATTTTCAATTTTGAGATTTTTTTCGTTTACAGTCTCATGGCTATTTAATTCAGTCATGCTTATTTCAATTAGCTATTGAACATGCAGGAAAAAATCTGATGCTGCTCTTTGCCAGTCACAATGCCCTTTTCACTTCTGCCAAGTATGGCAAGTATGAGAAAAATAGCGGAGTTCCTTGATTCATCCAGGAAAGCCACTTTTAAAATGAAGGATTTTAAGTACAGAAGTTATTCCATTGGTTTTTTAAATGCTCCTCATGTAGTAGAACTAGAGCACACTGCTTTCCTGAATTACGTATATGGTTCAAAGGGGCAATTCTGAGGACTACCCTTGCTCCTACTGTGAGAGATTAAAAAAAAGGATTATTTCCAGCTAAGATTACTACCATCATTGTGAAAATGCCAGTTTTCATACTACTTTTAACCGTATTAACACATTAAATGCTTTCATTCTCTAAGACTTGGAGAATTTCATTCTTGAAGACTAATGGAAGATAGCTGAAACAAAGAGCTTCAGACACTGATTTTGCGATGATTTCTTCTGTTGTAACCACTGACCTTACAGTGGTTGATCATTAATGTTAGGTGTTTTAAAAAATATATGTAAATAGTAAGTAACCACTTTGTATTCATGGTTGGCGTGTTGTACTTTTGGAGGTTAGTATGTTCTGATTTTTTTTGAGGCCAGGGCTAAAATGGTGGACCTTTCAGTCTTAGCTGCTCTCTACACCACTGTCAAGGACAGATAAGAGATGTATTAGTGGCGACCCTCCCACTCTCTAGCCTTGTGGTTTCCTTGAAGAAACCTCGATGTGAAGGCTGAAAGGGAACTTTGTCAAAGGGGGCAAGTGTCCCATCATGGCCAACTAGATGAGATTGCTGATTCTTTGCTGTACAAGCATGTAAGGACACAAGTATTGCTAAGTATTTCCTCTGTAACGTTGACCATGAGTTATCCAAGGATTAGATGAACAAAAAGGAAAACCTTGCATGTAGTCTTTCCTGAATTTAATTTTGTGCAACTTAGCCATGGTTCACTGCCTGACCTTGTGTTTACAGGATTTCATTATATGAAAACATTACCCTTAGGAAAAGGTCTAATAGAATTTAATAGAGATTAATCCAGAGACCCTAACCAAATTACTCTAACAGACCTTAATTTGGAAGAATATTTTTTCCATGGATGTTCTTGAACCAGAAGAATCCTTTGTAAAGCATTGAAGAAAACTATGGATATGAGCACTGTAGATGTATGTGCTAATGTGGGAGGGCTTACAGATTTGGCACTGAATAATTAATGTCAGTTATCAGAATGTAATAAAGTACAGCTTTCAAAGAAATACTTACATACTTAAAGACCTGTAATGTATTTAAATAACTGTAAAGATTGCAGTTCATGATCTTGGGGCATAAAGCTGTAGAAACCTAGGTATCTACACCCAAAATTATGGAAAATAGTAATGAGAGTTATCTAGGGAAATTAAATGTGTTTAAATAAATATTAGAATAAATATGAACTTCATATAAACTGCAGGTTTGTAACTAAGCAATTATTTTTTACACCATACTGCTTGAAAAATTTTTTTGGTTAGTAGG
>VYZW01046199.1:0-43094 GCA_013401315.1 Balaeniceps rex
TATTTGGCAGTTACAGTTTAAACAATGCAAGTCAGTTTAAAAAAAAGTTAAAATTGTATTATTTACAAAGTTTCATTTATGATGGAAAAATCAGTAAGAGAAGAGATCCCCACATGGTTTTACTTGGGGGGGGGGGGGCAGGGGAGGGAGGAAGGAAAAAAAAAATATAATCCCCAGTGCTGCAAATACATAAGGCTACCAAAAAGGACTGGCAGATTGGCTAATGCTTTTGGCTGCACTGAAGCATGCAGTGGAACACGTTTTTATGATGTCTTGACTGTTACAACCAGGAACCCAAAGACCAGCAATGACATCAACTTTTGGAAGACGTGCTGTGCTTGGGGCTTTGAAAGGAAATTGACCTGTTTTTCTTTTCTTTTTTTTTTTAAAAAAAAGAGAGTGAAAAGTCTGATGACTTCTACTGCCAAGTACATCATCTCTGAAGACCTGCTCCGATGGGAAGATCATAAAGTGCAACTTCTTTGAATGAGAAAGATTTCCATTCTGGAAAAATCTCTTTCCAACTGAACTAAGAAATTACACACTGAAGGTTAAGGAAGAAGGACATCACTGAAGCAGTAACTCACCAAAAAAACCCACATCAGGACCCACTGTGACCAGTTACAAGGCTGCTCATGCTTCTTGGGAAAGCCTGGAAAACACGCAGAAGCGACGCCCATTTGTCCTGGTTTGTCCACGTCTCTTCTTTCACCTTGACTGCTTTCAGTACAGATGCTAAGATCTTATTCCAGTCAGCTGGCTCCGGAAGCGATGTGCTGCTGAGCAGAGGTGGAGGCCGCCAAAAATGAGAAGCAGGACAATGAGGGGACAGGCCACTCCCTCGGGGATGGGCCGCCTGCAGCTGCGCTGGCCGCCGCGCTTCTGGCCCCTCGTACGTCATCGCGCCGCGACGCAGAGACGGCCCGGCCGCCGCGATGGTGCAGCTCGGTGAGTGCCCGGGGGCGCGGTCCGGCGGGCCCGGCCCGGCCCGGCCCCTGACCGCCTCGCGCTCTCTTCGCAGGTAGCCGCCTCCTGAAAGGCTACCGCGGCGGGCACGTTGTGATCCGCTTCGCCCTCGGCGGCTGCACCAACCGGCCCTTCTTCCGCATCGTGGCAGCGCACAGCAGGCGCGCCCGCGACGGGAAGTACCTGGAGCAGCTCGGCTGCCTCGACCCGCTACCCAACGCCCACGGCGAGAGGGTGGCGGGGCTCAACCTGGAGCGGCTGCGCCACTGGCTGGGCTGCGGCGCGCAGCTTTCCCGGCCCGCTGAGAAGCTGCTGGGTAGGCCCGGGGCGGGCGTCCGGGCGCAGGGGGCCGGAGTGGGGTCCCGCGACGGCGTCCCGGGACGGCTCGCCGCGGCTCACCGCCTCTCCTTGCAGGTCTGGCGGGGTTCCTGCCGCTCCACCCCATGACGGTGACCGGCGCCGAGAGACTGCGGCGGCGGCGGCGGGTGCACGAAGCCGTTGCGCCCCCTGTGGATGGCTCTCCCGGGCCCGGCGACGCGCCCTGAGAGACGCCCCGGCCGAGGGCCTGCCGGGCGGCCCGGGACAGCGCCGGCCCGAGGCTGCGCCCTGCCCCATCAGCACACCTGACCGCATTAAAGTCTCAATTTGCATGCTCTACACTGTGCACGGGCTGCTCTCTCCAGACTCTGCTCTGAAACTTCACTATTGCTGTCAGATTTGGTGCAGCAAATATAAAAGGGGTTTTCCTACTGTAATGTAGGTACGGAACCATTCCAGGAGACATATTATGGCTTTTCCTAAAGGCAAGTTATTAGCTCTAGTGTATTGCTTTCTGCAGCAATGGCATGACTACTGCCTGCTTCCACTCGCCTTTTGCACTCATCAAGTGTTTTTGACTCCTAGTTCTGATTTACTCTAACAGGACATTCCAGTGGTCCAGGAGAGGCCTCATGCAGACAAATGCAAATGGGACTGCACCTGCATTTCTGTTTAGTTTCTCCAGGGAGATTCTGAGCCTATTTGTTTATTTACAAGCAGAAGGGAAAGATTTTGGCCTCGGGTAAGGAGGGAGTGGGGTTTGCATGAAGTGAGATACAAGTCTTACTACTTCATCCCATATTTGACCCGATCCCGAGAAGCAAGAAACCCACTGAAGTCTCTCTCCTACCTGAGATATACCTCTTGCTTTTTGGGGTTTCCTTTGGCACAACTCTTGCATGACTGTACAAAGGTCAAAGACAAGTTTTCAGTTTTGCATGCTGATAAGGCTTTTAGTGTAACCACCCTGATAGAGGAAGAATAGACAAAACACTCAAAGAAAGGGTCTTGCTTGCTTTTAACAAAATCACCAAGGCTTAGAGTGGGTGCTTTTATTTCTGCTTACAGATGAAAGATCAGAGTAGATGATTAAAAACTGTTCTTGGAAATGGATGATGCTGTGAATGGTGGTATTGCTTTTCTAATACCCCCCCACCCCTTCTTCCATGTATTTGATATGTTTGGAGTCACATTTTATGGAAAATGGTGACTGTACTCTGGTACATGGTTTCTGGGCAGTTCCTCTCTAGGTTACTCTAGATTCCTTGCTTCAAAGGTAAAAGTTTGCATTGGCACTGTTCTTCCTATTGTAATCTAAAGGTATCACACAGCTTTCTCTTTCTGGAGCTTTCTGCTTCGAATACAAGAAGGTAGGTGTGTGAGGTGTCTTTTGAGCCAGTTTCCTGGCTTTTTTTTCCTTTTTAAAAAAAAATACTACTTTGTTATTAAATAAAGGATCCCACAATCATACACGAGGCAGCAAAGCAGTTGCTTTCATGTCCTTTTGAATACTGAAGTCCTGCAGGGGTGCTCTGTAAGGCAATAGGGTGAGTGACTATTAGCATTGGATGCTACTGTTGCAAGACACAGTAATAACACCAGGTAAATGAAGGAAGTGCTAAGAGGAGAGTCTGGCAGTGCTGAGGTCATGCTTTCCACAGTGGCTCCTCTCAGCTTTTCTCTTGCCGTACCTGTTGTCTTGTATCTTAAGTCCCCTGCTAAGGCATCTACTACACTGAGCAACAACGTGCAACTGATCGGAGGGGACTTAAAGAGAACTGTGTGTTTCTCCTCACCTAACTCCTCCTTCGTTGTCCGTGCCAAGTGGTAGGTCTGTTTCTTCTTGTGGACTGAACGAATGACCTTTTTCAGGGTTTCTAAATTGTTGCTTGTGGATCAGAAGAGAATAGTTTTGTGCAACAATGCACAGCCTCTGAGCCACAGTAAACCCAGCCTGCCACGGAAGCAGTGGCTTTTTCTGCATAGATGCAGAGTACTGTGCACCAGCACAGGACAGCCCAAGCTTAAAAAAAAAAAAAAATTGGCATACTGAGCCTATAAAGTATTATTCTTAGATAGCTGCTGTGACGCTGTCAGTGGATGAAGGCTGCGAACAAATTACAACGAGCAATTCTAGTATCTTGCAAATGGTGAAAGGTGCAGTGCTGGAAAAAGGGTATGGCTGAGGCCTCCTGGAGTTTGCTGGAGAAAACCAGTAGCACATAGCTATGAGCACTGAATGCCATTTATGCTTTGGGCTGAACCTTCCTTTCCAGAGATTGGTTGATACTTTTCTTTGGAGCCGTGATGACCTGTTGCATAAGGGGGCTGTCCATAGTAATGTAACATATAGGAATCTAGGTTCAAGGGTGTATGTGTTACTGTAGACACTGCACTAAATACTCTTTCTAGAGCAAGGGCTAGGGCAAAAGGAGCAAGAATTTTCCTTTGTTGGTAGGAAGAAGCTATTAAACTTATCCAGCTACATTGTCACCTTCCTCTCGTGCCCCAAAAGTTGTGTGGGCTAAAAAAAAAAAACCCTGCATACAAGGAGTGAGCGTAAGCCAGAAGCAGAGTGGAGTATCATCAAGCTGATGCACAGCAAAAGCTAGGCTTGAAGAAAGCTACAGATGAAGATCGAATCTCTAGTGTAGCAATTTTTCACGGCATTTGATAGCAATACTGTTAAATTCCTCATTGTTTAAGTAGCTCTCATAAGCTCAGTTAGCACTGTACTCACACAAACCAAAATCTTCATTTCTGCTCCGACGCTGTGATTTCCTCTGTTGGCCATTCCATTGGCTATTGCAACAAAATTTGTTATCCTTCATTCGCTAAAGCTATCGCTGGATCCTAAAAAAGCAAAAACAAAACAAACAAACAAGCAAGCAAGCTTACATACAGCTTATATACATGGCGAATACTGCATCATCCCCATTGCAGACTGCTCCTCAGTCTGTAGACTGCTACTCCGTCCATATTCCGTATTTGAATTCATCTGATTAACATTACTCATTTCCTGCTTTCTTCCTGCTCCTGGAATACTTCTGTTTTCCATACACCAGGCGAGCTGATGAAGCAGTCTCCCCTTTGTTTACTGTTAACTATGAGCACCGTTTGGGTATTGGATCATGCTGTTGCCTTCCAGATGTAAAGTAAAACTCCTTGGCTACCACTGTGGGTGGGGACATTAGGCAGCAAGCTGCATGCACCAAAAATTCTCATTATTCCATGCATTTACCATTTCTGCACAGCATACACGAGAGAGAGCGTGTGCGCTGGCAAGGCTTTTAACATGAAAAACTCCTTGTACAGTGTAGAACACTGTCTTCCCAGAACCTTCAAACCTGTCAGGAGACAGCATGGATGGCAATACCAAGAAAACTAAGGATTCTAGTAAAAGACCTCTAAGTCTGTCCCGACACTGCTGCCCTACAGCTTTTGTTGTCGTCTTGGGTGTTGCGGCCTGAAATTTGCCACCCTAAATGCAGGCCTGCTTTCACTAGCACCTTCCCTTCCACTGATTCTGCTACAGAAGCAGCAGCCTAGGGCAGAGGAACAGCAATGGAAAATTGCTGCAGCCATTTCCTTAGTGATCATCAACAAACACCTTCCCAGCAGAAAAGCTAGGCTAAATTAATCATTATGTCTTAACAACCAGAGGTATGGAAAATGTCAATTTAGATAAATTAAATGGATGCTGGAGATCTCCCTTGGCATTTCAGCTCCAGCAGTCGTAGAATTCTCAAGATGTTTATTGTACTTAATGCAATCCATTGGGTGTTGTTATGGTAACGGTATATAAAAGTCTCTTGCTAAGGCTGTGTTCCAGTCGGAGGGAGGGAGAACATACATTTAGAAAGCCACCTTTTACCCAAAAGACAAATTCTTTTTTTAATAAAGTGCATGTCCTATAGAGTACAAGATGACTAACTACTCATTAGTAGAAAATAAATTGGCTAGAGACTCTTTTCAAATAGTTCCCAATATAGCTTTTCTTTTTTTATATATACAGTCATGCAATTTTATTTTATTAGATTCTTGAAAAGACTTCTTTTCATCATTCAAAGATACAGCAGAAGTTCCAAAATTGTTAGGTTGTCTTTTTTGAGCAACAAGGCAGAGGTCAAGTAAGCTGCAGACACACGCTGAAATGGTTACAGCTGGCTTAATTACAAACATGAGACAATTAAGTAGGTGCTTTCTCTGTCTCTCTCCCCATTTTCCCTACTTTTGTACATGTGTTATAAATACATTTATTAACATCTCAAATAATTGCCATCAAGCAACCTTTAATGATAAGGACTTAATCAAAATTAACCTTTAGTCACCACTGAAGAGATTAAGCTACAGCACGGCGTAAAATCACTTTCCTGCCTAAACTCACGCATCTTACTTCTAAACAGCAGCTCGCAGATTTAGACAGAATATTTGAAGCATTTGGATTCCAAAAGGTAAACATCACACTGCAGCTCACAGTTCAACAGTGACCACATGCAGCAATTTCTGTAAAACACAAAATGTATGACAAAGGAAGAGAATAGGCAAGGAAGCAATGCCTCTTTTTTAAGTTATTTCTATGGATTTGGTATGACTTCCAACTCTGCATGATGGTGGCAGGCTCTGGGTTTTTTCCAGACACCACCAGTATTGCTCAAAGCCCCAAATTAACATACACTGATGTTGACTTAAAACTACTATGTGTGTAAATGCTACATAAATACATATGCAAAATAAAGTCCATATCCCATAAAATAGAAAATGTAATATATTCTATTAGGCAATGCATATGGGCACAGCAATAGTTTTGTGACTATATAAATGTATTTCGTAATATTATTTACAGATGGAAGCAGAGACAAACGTTACCATCAAATACATTGATTTCATCAGTTCTATGAATCTTTTGGAGATCCTTGCTTGCAACAAAATGATCTGCAACTCCAGCTACCTAGAAAAGAAAAGTGCTTAGGATCCATTCAGTGCAATAATGCCGGCTACAAAACTTAAGAGGAGAAAACATTTTAAGAACTAGTGGGACCAAAAAAAAAAAAAATTCATCTTTGAGTTTAAAAGTTTGATAAGGAAGAGAAATTAAGGTTACACAGCGGACCAACAAGAAAAGAAAATTTCTCCAAAGTCAAGTCTTCAGATTGTCAGAAATCAGAAGTGCAAAATGTACAGTTTCTCATGCTATTTTGTTCCAGCTTCATCCTGAACATTCTTGGAGACAGCTGTCCCATAATCAAGGAAACGGCATGTCACAGATATTCCTGCAGATATGACACTACGTAAGCCCAAAAAAAGAAAAGAAAGATGAATAGACTCATCAATCTGACAGTCCTTTACCTCTGAGTGCTTGACTTCGTAACTTCAGTAGTGTTCCTCCATTTAAGTAAATACTGAGAAGCATGAAACTTGCTTCTCAAATAAAAAAAAGTAACACTCGGGGGGCTGATGATAAAAACGAGAGGTTCTTACTAGTTGTGCATTATGCTTTCAGCACTGGAGTATAGTAAGCCACAACACCTAAAGATTACACAAGTTGTTTCATCTTGGCATCATAGATCAAGCATCAGAATAAACTGAGGTGAACAGTCAAGTACAACTCATTTAAAAGGAGTGACCCTCCAGAGAAAACCCTTCTTCTGGACCTAAAGACCAGGTGGGCAAAAATAACCTCTACAGGGATGCCATGCACAGCACACATAAACACCAAAATGCCCATCAGCCTTGGTAAACCTTGGCTGCCTACCCAAATACGAAGGCAGGCTGACAGGAATCCTAGAAATAGTTTTAACTTTATTTCCATTTCCATCTTTGCTCTCAAAAGACTCCTGGGCTTAGCTGGAACTTGTACGAGATCTCACCCATTTACCACCTTCCAAAATCAGAATAATTAAGAATTCTCACAGATAATGAAACCCATAGCCCTTTTACTAGTTTCAGTGAGATATGGAAGATGCAGCTCTAGCTGACAAGTACTTAATTACTGATCCCCATGCAGATTTTAAAATGTCACAAGGTACAACTGTATGAAAAACAAGGATGATGTGCTGCAGGCTTTCACACAAATCATTTTTCTTAAATTCTTAACTTAACTTTGAGAGTAAGCTTCTACCCAAGGGAAGCTGACGCAAAAAGACGTTTCTCCCCAAAGCTCTGTTACGGACAACTGCCCATTCTCCTGTTGAGTCATCACAAGGGCTTGTAGTCTTAGTTAGAAGTCTAATGTGGAAGGAAGCATGCACATATCGACAACCATCACCATGGACCACAGCCAGAACCTACAGAGCAGGGCTTGAGAGCCAGGCTGCCACGGATTCACCCCACAGCGTCTTCTTGGAGCAGTTCTGCTGGTGGGAGCTCCGCGCACCCAGGAGCCAGGCCGTGGCACTTGACAGAGTACTTACACCACCTGAGCAAGACCAGTTGCTCTCTCAGCCTTTCCAAAGTTTTGAAAAGCACCCTCCAGAGCCAGGCCTACCACAGGCAGAGGCCGGGACCTGCAGGTTGGCCCTGCTGCTCCACGAGGCTTCACGGGAGCCACCGCTGCCCTCGGCGACCGAGGACTGGGCTGCTCTGCCTGGCCGTGAGATGGCACCTTCTGCCCACGAAGCTGGCAGAGCGCCGTGGCCCCAGCGCTCCCGCAGTGGCAGTGCCCGCAGTGGCATGTGCAGCCCTGCAGCTCGCTACCGCCCGAGAGATCGCGGTCGCCCTGCCCGGGCACCAGCCTTCCGGGTCCCCTGCCTCAGGCCAGACAACGCTGCTTGTCCCCGCCGGTTATGACGGCACCGCGGGGCAGCTAGAGGGAATGGCCTCACACTGACACCACCGCTTCCTGTTGCTGTAGCCCCAGGGGCACAGATGGGCCTTTGCCACCTCAGGGGAAGGATGAGCGGTACCAGGCGCCGCCAACTTGACCCTCGCGCTCCCGCAGGCAGGGGAAAGCTCAGCAAAGCCAGCGCAGACCTCCTTGCTGTTTGCCATGCCCACTGCTGCCGTCCCGGGGGCGCACAAGCCCACCGCACCTCGATGGGGAGGCCGAGGGTGACGCAATGAGGCAGCAGAGGCTGTGGCGATGTCTCCCATTTATTCGTTCTGTGCGCGGGGCAAGAGCGGGCGCTGCTCCTCAGCGGGCGGCAGCTCCTCGGTGGGCGGCGACTCGTAGGTGATGCAGAGAGAGGAGAAGAGACAGCCCAGGAAGGACACCAGGCTGGCGAAGTACATGGCACCGCTGGCGCTGCCCACGGCCGCCGTCAGCGGCCCCATGGCCAGGGCCACGAGGATCTGTGCCAGGAAGTACTGGCAGCTCAGCAGGGAGATGTCAACGCCCATCCCACGCCGCGTGCCCTCCGCCTGCGAGCCTACAAACTGCGGGGGACATAGCGTAAGGGGGCGCCACAGGAGCCCCTCTCCCCTCCCTGGCCCAGGGCTCACCTCGCGGCTCTGGTAGTAGTCGCAGAGCAGGGAGTAGGGCAGCGTGCAGAGCGTGGCGAAGAGGATGCCATAGGTAGCGCACAGTGACAGCACCACATAGACGTTTCTGGAGAGCGTGGCCAGCCCCGTGCCCAGCCCAAAGGCCAAATACGCCACAAAGTACAGCGTCCGCGTGCTGAACCGCTCCTCCAGCTTCTCCAGCGCGGCTGCAAGACAACAGCATGGCATTCGGGGTGAACTGTGGCCCTCCCTGCCACTAGCTGGTCAGTGGACCCGAGGGGTGCACCCTTGGCCCCCGCAGCCCAGCCATTAGGCAGCCACATCTCAGTGGCAACCGTTACACCTTTGAGTAAACGGTGGCTCACACGTGCGCACCAAGGACCCCTTCCAAATCCCACTGCCACGATGCAGCCTTGCTGCCCTACCTGTGTGGAGAGCATGGCAGAGCTGAAGCCTGGCAGTGCCCCCTCCCTGTCCCGGAGGGGTAAATGGGAACTGCTGGCAGGGGGCAGGTGAGGGAGACACACAACACACACGACAAGGTGATGGGGTGGTGCGTGTCACCAGGGCGCTCTGCCGGGGGCACACGGGCACTGAGTGCTGCTGTGCCAGAACTGTGCCTATAGTGGCTGCGTGTATTTCTGGATTCAACGTGCAGTGAAAATACCACTTGTGAAAGGAACTATATACTAGCAGAGATGTGTTTTTACTGGACTGCTGACCGCACCTGCTGTCAGTGCAGGCCAAGCTAACTAGCAGAGATAATACGGTGAAAAAGAACACTCTGCTTCAGCACTTGTGCCATGTGGTAGGCTATATGCAACATAAATGCTGGACTACTTGTTGCAGAAAGACCGCTTAAGGAGTGGGTGCATCTTTCTCACAGCAGTGACTAATGGCTCTACTATGTACCTGAATAGAAAGCAGCACTGAATGCATAGATGCACATTCCCCAGCAGCCCATGGTGACCCCAGCGTTGTACTTCTGATACTCATCTGAGTTGTGAGGCGCTTTCGGATTCCCTTGAAACACTACTTCTCCCATGAAGTCGGTATAGAAGAGTAACATCCCCTCAAATGAAAGCCATCCTGAAAGAAGCCAGAAGTAACCTATTAGGATTGCAGAGTATCTGTTTCCCCTTGTAAGCTTACATGGATGCTGTTAGCTATATTACAAATCACAACTGAAGACAGGTTGTGCAACGTGAGTATTAGGTAACGTTCAGCCACATTTATCCGAGACTGCTGTTCCCTGTGCATTATGCTACAATGTTTGCCAAAGGCATTCAGAATTTTAAAGACCAAGATTTATCCTTTGAATTCCTAAGTGGAATCCTAGGGGCTGACTGCAGGCCACAGAATACTGGTTTAGCGAGACAGAAAAATAGATTACAGCAGTCTGAGCTGCCTTCAGGTTTTGACAGGACACAATACTCGCTTTCACAGAGTGGCTCATCACATAGTTGTTTCAGGTTGCTGTTGTCCTCCCACACAGAAATGGAAGGAGTGCTTCTTATGTCACGGTTGCAGCCTCTAGAGCACCTCCGACACAGTTAAAAACTCCTACTCACAAACTGGCGTCAGGGCCGCTGACGCAGGCAATCTCTTAATTCCTTTCACAGCCAATGAGTATTAACTACCTGTTACCTTCTGTCCGATTTTGTGTAAACTGGATTGCTTGCAAGCCCTTCCTAACCATCAGTCACGCACTGGTAAGAGCGCTGGTTGTGTGCACTCCTGCAGTGTCGTGCTCCGCACCTCCTCATGGCCTGTTCTGGGACTCCTACACACAGGCTGTCAAAGGGAGGAAAGGGAACACCAGTCTCAGGTGTAAGCAGGGAAATACAACTAGGCTCGTCTTTCTGCTCCATAATGCCAGTTTCAGAGCGTGTTTTCGTTTTTGTTTTGTTTTTTTGTTTGTTTGTTTTGTTTGTTTTGTCTGTTTGTTTTAAAAAAAAAAGTCAATAGTTTCAAGTTCTCTGTTCAGTGGCATTTCTCATCCTGGTGTAAACATTCCATTTAAGGGATGCGCTGATTTAGGCCATTGTTATTCCTTTTCTAGGAATGTTTTGTTGTTTTTTTTTTTTTTTTTTTTTTTTTTCCTTTCTCAGTGTTCTAAGAAACTAAATACCAGAAAGTACCTTATTGATGAGTGTATATGGAACAACTCATGTCTTCTTTAGTTAGCAGCCACTGCAGCAATAGATAAAATATTTTAAAACGTTCACCCAAGGTAGACTACTTCATGGTGAAAGCAAGATGGCACTTTCTGAATACCTAGGAAGTGGTTGATGCAGAGGTTACGAAGAGCCTTGGGCATCTGGCAGATGGTCGAACAAAGAAGTTTCACGGAGAGTGGTTGCTCAGAGGTCTCGCCTGATCCATTCAGCTCGCTCTCATACTTAACACCATTCAGCAAGATATTAGCAACCTGCACCATAAGAACTCCCAGGTCAACAAACACAGTAAGAAAAACCCAAGCATCCTTTGAGCAAACCTATGCAACATTACACACGTATCTGATCATCTGAAAGTTAAACTCTGCTGCTGCTGCAGTATGTTGACTTGGAGATGAAGAATAGTGTATTTAGCTAAGCTGTAAGTTCAGCCTTGGAACAACTGTTAAATGGCAGCACTGCGCTGCAGCTTTCCGTATACTCAAAACAGTACTTTTCACTTCTCTAGGGTATTTGGCAACTGCATCCAGATGCTAGCATAGGGAAGGCATAAATTCCATTGCATTTAATAGGAGCTGTACCCACATTCAGGTGAATTTGGTTCTTGAAGTTTTAGAGACATTGAGGAAGAAGAGGCCAGTTTGAACTGCAACACATTCTCATTGCTTGCTAACCTTGATGCTCAATCTCTATGTGCACCGTATGTAAAATCCTGGCCCTAACGAAGTCTGCTCTCACAAACTGGGTCAGTACAGCAACAGCAACAAACAAAAACCAAAACAAACCAACCAAACAAAAAAAACACACCACACCATCCCCCCCCCCCAAAAAAACCAAACCAAAACAAAAACAGAGGACAGTTTACCTCATCCTGGATCATAAAAAAATGGGCCAGCATAGAGAGGTCTCAGACATTCCAAGTTATCACCAACAGTGGGAGGTGAGGTCAGAGTCTTATCCCTGGGTAAGGGAAACCTCACCTCCCTGATGGAACCAGATGTAATGACTGCCATAAGGAGAAGCTCATGGGAGAATCCTATCCCTGGCCCTATCTTGCGGGTATTTCTGTGGAAAGGGAAGATACAGGCTCAATAAAAATGTGTCTTTTTCTGCTCTCACATGGTAGCTCCCTGGGCGGTGAAGCAGGGCTAAAAATACCGACCTAACTTTCACACATGGCGGAATACTCCCATTTCTGCCATCTTAACAAAGGCAGTTGACAGACTACCAGTCATAATTCACATCCTACCCACTATTTTACCCATAAAGTCATAGCAGGTATGCTGTTCCCATAATGACTTTTATGAGCAAACTGTCACGAGCGGTCTTTAATGATGAATTTGCACACCGCACATTTAAAACCATACGAAGAGATTAAATGCATGCTCAGGTTTACATGGTCATATCATTGATTTTCTGCCCTTACCTGTTGGCTGAAAGTTACATTTCTTCTTCTGCTATTTTCTGGACAGTGCCCCGTTACGATATCTGGAATGGCCAAAGTCTGAGGTCTTTTCAGGATCCCAGACGACCGTGGCTTTATCGCATCCAGTGAGCCCACCCTTAGTGCCTCACCGTCAGGCCCCGGCGTTATGCTGCTCTCCCCTTGCTCCAGAACTCCATTTTCTCCTTGGTAACAGCCATCAGGCACCCGAGGAAAGCTGACACTGACAGGCTGCCTGGGCAGGCTAGCTGGAAGTGTTAAGGAACTACTGTGCCTGCCTGTAAAACAGTCTATAAGCACACTGTCAATATTTGAAGTCCCAAATGATGATGCAAACTCATTAATTCCTGTCAAGGAATTGTCTCTGCTGACAAAACTGCCATATTTGGGCGTGAGTGGGCTGAGAGGGGAAACGGGACTCGTAAAACTTGCATATAAGTGAGCTGAGTTATGAGAAGCAAAGTTTTCATTTGCATCCTCCTCGAAGAAGAGAGGTGGAGAAGGAGGGAGAGGAAGGCTTGGACTCTTCATCACCTTTTTCTTCCTGCTAAAGGACCTTAGGGGTCTTTCTGGAATGCTAATTAGAGTCAGCACAGTAGTGATAGTCAGTATAACTGAGGTGAAGACATAGATGACGCGAAGTTGCCCTCCCACAGCTTTTCCAAAACTGGTTTTATCCCAGTGTATTCCTCCAACAACATAACCAAAGCCACCTCCAAGACCTGGTGGAGAAACAGAGCCGAGATTATCTTCCCTAGCCAATCCTGGAAGTCAGTAACAGCACAGCACCATTTGCCTAATGATTCGTGAGCAGAATCTGACATGTTACTTCTGGATTACAACTCAACCCCTTTTCAATTCAAATACAGTAATAAACACGGTTATCTGTGCCACAAGGACAGTCTGGATGTACAAACACATTACAGAAAGAGCGAGAAGGTTGGTGCTGTAAAAGTGATGATACAAATAATTAAAAATGGTAGTTCTTTCTTCACCAAGAACAAACCACTTTACCTTCAGCTGTTTCAGTCCACCAGCCTCGTGGCAAGGCCCTACAATCAGTCAGCTAAGACTGTTTTCCTAGAAGTAAGCGAAAATCTATTTTCCTCACTCAGTTAGTGGAACGCAGATCTAACTGCATCCAAGACAGACCAAATCACTTCAGAAGCATAGCAAGCTCATTATTCAGCAACGGGCTGACAGCATACAAAACTGTCACTGCGTTACTACCAATGAACAGGGAAGTCCTGAGGGCACCGGATACCTCTCTCACTCGATTCACATGGTGAAAGCCTTACAACACTACCCTTTCTTTCTTTCTTACAAACATATTCAAGAGCGTGAAACAGTCTCCTGATGGAAAGGAAAACTAGACTAGGGCAGTACAGCAATTGAAGATGACAGCAATGAGAGATCATAGCGCCCAGTATACGCCTTCCCCTCCAACAGAGCGACTAAAAAAGGCATCTTCCACACCTGTGGGAAGCTGAACCTCCTTCCTCAAGGGATAATTTTGATTCCATAGGTGTTATAAATGATGTAAGGGACTTTCAGATGAACAACCCCGGACTGTGTCTTGTTTGACTTTTGGTAGTTACAAAAGCCTTTTGCAGTAAGCAGAAGTTTGTTTTCCAAGTTAATTAGCGCTACCTCTCCAGGTATTGGGCTATTATGCTTATACAGGAAAAGACCAGTGATTTACACTCTGCTTTCTTGCAGCAGGGCTTGTTTACTTAGGGTTCACATCACTCACGAAGCACCAAGAAAGCATACCTGCTAACAAAGCATGGATGTTGAGGCCCCTGTCTTGATCCACTGGGCTGCATACATCCATCATGTAGGCATGACTGGGATTGTCTGCTGAATCTGCACTGAAGTCCATGAGGACAACGCCGCAGACCGTAAGAATGATCCCCCATTTGTGGTTATTCGCAGTGTCAGACAAGGCACTCCCTATATCTTTGCCATTCAGCATAAGCGAGAGCCCAAGCAATGCTCCTGGGAATAAAACCAAATCAAAATCAATCAGTTGGCTGCCTGTAAGCAAAAAAAACCTGCACCGCCCTGTGCTCCAAAAGCATTATACTACCTGCACAGCCTTGCGGCAAGCACTATCGCTCTTGTTCAGATCACCACAGTCTGAGGAATGAGCGTGGCTTATAGAATATACATAATCCTTTTCCACTGTTCAAGCTTACAAATGTCTGGAGTTGGTTTTGGCCAAAGAAAAACATTCTCGATCCTCAAAACATCATCTCTTCAGACTCTGACAAGAGAAGCTTTTACGTGTGGATCTCTGCCTGCCAAAGCGTCACCTTGGCACCACTCACCACCTTCTTCAGACCCACGATACCCAACACTTCGGAGGCATTTTGTTCAGCCTAGTGCCACAAGGGATGTTACAAAAGAGAGATGCGCAATGTTTCTAGTTTACAAGCGTTATGCCTATTTGTTTCTAAAAGACGCACCTACTGCTAAGACCAGAATGAAAGGTCGTCTCCTCCCGAATCTTGATGTGCATCTGTCGCTCCAGGCGCCCAGCAAAGGCTGTAGCAAGAACCCTAGAAAAAAGGAATCATCAATAAGTAGCATATTTCCACAAGGCTGTTTCACAGGGAAGTTTAAAATAGGTAGCTTAAAAGGCAGTTAAAGGTGGGACACCACGGCATAGCGATATTCCCAGTCAATATCAGTCACCCAGGTGCACGCACAGTGTACTTCCTGGCATTTCCCAGGTCAGGGACTGAATAACGTAACGTGCCGCTGCTCACTGTCATGGTAGTTCACCCTACAATACAGCAGAGTTTGACATCAGGTGAAGAGTAAGAGTGCAACAGTTTTACGCTCTAAAGGACTCTGTTCCTTACAAGCTATTTCATTTGCCCTGCCTTAGATGGGAGATCCCCTGCAGAATTAGCTTGGAAGATAGCAGGAAGCAAACACATGAGTTGGAAAGGTGCCTGGATTACACCGGGCCAGCCTGTGAGTAGGGGTCTATCTACTCTCTTCTTCTGAAGCACGTCCCAGGAGTACAAAAACAGGCAGAACAAAGTTTCCAAGTGATTATAGCCCATCCTGTGGTTCTTCCCATAGTAACGGATACGCTCCCAGCCCTGCCTCTGTGCTAAGGCAAGTAATCCAATGCCCATAACAGCAGTGGTCAACAGTCTTTCATCATTGGAACACCTCGTTTGTTTCAGGAAGTTAAACAGGAGAAGGCAATCCCACTCTGCTTTTTTCATACACCCTTGGGAACTGCCTCTGTATGCTTTTTTTCATAAGGACATAAACAGATATACTGATCTTCTCTTACTAGTTTTTAGATATAGGAACGGAGTAACCAAAGCTTACCCTCGCACAAGGCGTAAGAGGTTGAGAAGCCGTTAAAAGAACAGACCTTTTGATCACACCGGGACCATTTCAGGCAAGACACAGCAAGAATTATTCTCCATTCAGCTGTCTAAAATTACAGCTAGTGCTTCTTAACCTCGAGAGCACACAGATCATACTTGTGAACAGCTGAGGTAAAGAAAACAAAAACATATAACCCCCGTGTAGCAAAAAAAACCAAGAGGGAAGAAATAGTGTAAGGAAAAGTTACCTAATATAGGGCTGATAAACCACACCATTCCATACAGTTGGTCTGGAAGCCCCATCTGAAGCAGCACAGGGGTAACATAGGCTGTTTCCATGGCATAGCTGAACTCCAGCCCAAAGAGAATGCACCCATTAAACAGGAGTTCTAGGAAAGACCTCTGAGGCTGGAGATCCCCAAAGTCAATCAAATCAATAGGACATGGAGTATTTGGCGGTGGCGGTGGCGAAGGGCGGATGTGTTTTCTCCTTTTCGGATGTCTCTTGAAGTTGTTGGCCCGATGACTTATGTGCCGTGTGACCAATCCAGAATAGCCTGGAACTTGTGACCTCCAGATTTCCTGAGAAGCCACACTTGGCAAGAGTGCAGCATCGCTGACAGGGGTTGTTGCAGATGGCGGAATCATCACGGGTAGGCGTCTGGAAGAAAAATAGCTCAGAATAAAACGGTTGAGTAAGAAAAACTTTGCTTAATTTCATTTACTGAAGTTCAAGCCATTTCTCAACATTTCACCTACCAAGTGCAGCCTTTGTATTAGCTACAACCTTTCCTCTCCATCTCTTGACGTAAAGCATATACATTTTAAGGGCACGTCTCCTCCATCTCTGCACAAATGAGACACCAGAGATCCTATCTTGGTTACCTAGGCGTTGCCTACCACCATCGGGGATTAAGATTGAAATATTTAAAACAATTAGCAGTCAGACATGTCACACTTCCCAGGAGTTCCCATAACAGCAACGGATTTACATTTATCTGCAACTCACTTGAGCTAAATTAAGATGAATCGTGACCTCAGTCTGAGTTTACAATAAAGCAAAGCTGTGGCTTGGCTGCAGATCCAGACTCCTGCTGCAATGTGAAATCACCTTTCGGTACTGATCCTACCATTCCTGCTGCCTGTGCTGAGGCCAAGGCTTAATGCAAAACCTTTTTCGCAGTGACTGAGTTTGGTTTTCTTCCTATTTACGTTCCTGAATTCAGCAGAGGCACTCTGTTGCAAGGACAGGGTCTGATCGTCTGCTTCTTGCTGGTTCTGTTTCCATAAGACTTTACCAGAGTGCTTAAAGAATGCAGTTTTGAAGTTCAGAATACACAAGCTGAACACCTGGATTTGCAACAAATATGCTTGGAACCAGAAGTTGATATTGTTTTTCAGTGTGGGAATTAAAGTTTCAAACTAATTCCTGAGAAGAAGATACATACCCCACCAGCCACCCTCAGCACTACTACTCCTCTCTCTGAGATCAATAGCATTCAAGTGCTGAACAGCCTCCTCGGGTCTCATCAGAGTCACTCCTGTAGCCAAAGCACACATACTGTGGTGGATGAAACAGCCAAATAGGTTCCAAAATAGCATTTCAGGATAGATGCCGACAGATCTGCTGAATTAGTGAACCATGTGTGATTTCTTGCCTCTTGTTGCCAGAAACAGAAACAGCTCGTAAGTGAAGACCTTTTCCTTATGCTTTCTTGCCCATGGACCAAAGGCTGCTGCTGCACAAGGACAGCTCCACATCATCCCACACCTCTTCAGGAAAACCCTCACAGCTGCACCCTAGTAGGCAAAACTTTTTTGTTTACAGTTCCCCCAGGGAAAAGACTCCCAGCTGTTCTGCTACTTTGGCTGTACAGAACTCCCACAAATCTCCCATTTTCTGCTACTTCCTCCAGCACATTTTACCACACCAGTCTTTCTTCCTGTAACCCTTAGTCTACGCAACACCATTCTTTGCTGCATATCCCCAACTATTATCAAAGGCAGAACTCTGTAAACCTATGCTTACCATCATGCTGATACAATAGTTGTTAAGCATGGTGGGACAATGCCCTACGCAGAACAATCCCCAGCTCCACGCAAGCGTCCAAAAAGAGATGCTGCATAATGCAAAATTGAATACCAAGCACTTCACAGGAAGACTGCAGTTGGGGTAACTTGGGGCCTGAGGGGGAGGGGGGAAGAGGAAGGGTGGGAGACAGAAGACATCTACTAAAGTATTGCTAACATTGTACCACAGATCTCCTCAAGACCACTCCTCTTCAGACCGAGATGCATACCACGTAAGAGAGAAGAACAAGCAATTCGTGGTTCTTGATGCCTTGACGACCCCCATCTCACAAGGCACCAACAGCGAGCTGCATTTTGTTGGGAAAACTCATTAGACACAAAATCCTCTAGATAGACCAACAGAAGGAAAAGCGTATAGAGGCGTCATGAAGATACCCCCACTAGTGCTCCCCTTGACACTGTTTTCACAAGTTACTGAAAACGTCTTATAACCCCTATCTTCCATAAGCAGAGTACTTACTTTGCAGGAGTACCTTTATCAGCCTTCAGGTCAAAGAAATACCCTCACGATAAGAATTTGTTAAAAATTAGGAGAGAGAGACTAGAAAAAAGACCTAACGAAAGCCCAATCAGATTCACAACAGATGCTCTAACGACCCTTTTGCAGACACATGACAATACACCTGTGCTAGCACTCCCCTTCGCCACTGATACACCTTGCCACTTGCACGCAGGGCATTGATCTCCCTGTATTCATCTGCTAGTTATATTGCATACTAGACCCTCCTTTATCTTCCTGCTCTGTACTGTGTGTTGCAAAGAGATTGTATCACGAGTCATAAGTGGCAACATTTTAGTGATAGAAGGAAATAACCCCTCTGCGTGGCTCAAAAATACGCAGGGTGATCTGCAATTACTCGGAACGAAAGGCTACTATTGACAGCGTGTCACCGATCCAGCAGGAAGTCAGCATAAAGCTGTGAGCTGAGCCTATACTCCTTCATCACCTGTTTTCCTCAACCTATGAATCATTCACCAGAGGACATCTTCAAAGGACTTAAGTCTGTCCTCAGCTAAATCTAGCCAGCGATCACGACAGCTTCAAAGCAGGAAACCTCTCCTTCAGCGTGGAAAACAATTACATTGCCGTTAGCTTTTGCTGTCAATGGTTATTTGTGATTTTTGGCACTCAGCATTCGTTATGCCAATAACTGCGCATCTCAACCTGCAGGGCCTTGGCGATGCTGCCTCTACTACCTGCTACCTGCATAGTCAAACGTGTGCGCACAGCCACCGTGCATGATGGGCAGGGACCGGCCATCACCGTTCCTCCTGGGCGCCTCTACGCCAAAAGCAAGCTGTTCCTTCTTTGGCAGAACCTTGTTCCTATTTTTCTGTGGCGGGTACCGACGGCTCCAAACACACTACGGACGTCAGCGTTGCAGGGAAAGGCCGACTCTGGCCCTGACCCCATCCTGTCGCGAGGGCCGCCGCCTCCCAAACACTCGTGCCAGCCGAGAAGGAGCCGCGCTGCGCAAGCGGCCCGGGGCGGGCCCACCGCTCGNCCCCCCGCCCTTCGCCGGCAGAAGCGGCCGCCCCCGCGCGGGCGGGCACCGGGAGGGGCGCCGGGACTGCGCTGCCCCTGCCCCGCCCCCCGGCTCCTTCCACCGCTCCCACGGGCCTTCCCCGGGACAGTCCCGGCGCCATCAGGGCTGTCCAGGAAGAGCCCTCGAGGCTGGAGCAGGGGTTAGTTAGGCTCCCGCGAAGAGAGAAGTCAACCACTCTCACTGCAGACTACCTGTCCCAGACCCGCTGCCTCGTTGCGAGCAGTGCCAGCTTTCCGTAGCGATGCTCGCCCCAGGCAGGTACAAGCTGCCATGCCGTCATGTCCACAGACCTATCCCGTACTGGCACTGGAAGCGCAGGGGAAGTGGATCGTGACAGTAAGATTTTTAGCTGGAGCAGAGATACTTTTTTGATAGGCCCGTAGAGTAGATGCCATACATGACGCTACACTTTTCTCTCTTATAATTAATAGTAGCACACAGTCCTCCTCTTCCTTGGGTAAGGGGATGCGGCAGTTTTGTTTTACAGTGCCATATTTTGTGCTCTTACATTCCAAATTTCCTCACGGTTTGCAAACAAAGATGTCATTATGTAGTGCAGTCTGCTCTGCGTATTTTTAAAAAACTTCAAACTCGGGGTATTAAGTGTTAAGGACGCTTAATTTTATCTCCAGAGATTAGCATAACACTGCACAAATCCTTAGTATATGTCAGTATTTCATCCTTGTAGAATTTATTGTAGCAGAACGATGGCTTCCCTGCACATAAATCACTAGTCACCGTAGGAATAAAAGGTATTGTGCCATTTCTCTGTAGAAAACTAACTCTCATTTGTGGTAGGTGGTGCAACCACAACATCTGAAAAAGATGCCAAAGAGCACAGTTCGAGGCAGGTGGGGATCAGCTAGTGCACAGGTTCATACAAAGCTCAACAAGAAATTGTGAGAAATCAGGGTAATCTTGCAGCACACAAGGACAGGCACAAGGGACCACTGAACATTCGCATCACCACAGATTGCTTGTCACCTGATCTGTGTTGTTCAATTTTTTTAATGTCAATTTGGCCATTATTATATTGGTCAAGTCTCATTTGTCAATATTTATGTGTAATCCAACAGCAGTGTAAAGGACCTATTTACAACACTAGGGGTTATTCACTCACAGCATGATGACATTCATAGGGCAGAAGGGGGTTTGTACTGGTCTAAATGAAAGTGGGTCTGGGTCCCTCACCTATCCTCACAAATGTTCTTCCTCAAAACTGCACCCCAACAGTCACAGCAAAACTTTTCCCTTTACTGCTTTCTAAGACAGGGCCCTGTGTAAGCATGTTGTTCCCAAACTGACCCCAAGATACATGCCTAATTCTGCCAGACTAGGTAAAAGCGAGCAAGAAACTTGTCAAGCACCAGCACTGTTGCTCTCAGCTATTTGATCCAGTTCACCTTTTCACCTCCTCCTTTGCCCCTGTCAAAATGCTCATGCAGATAAACTAAACACAGATGGGAGGGTCAGTCTGATGTCATAGATACCTTTGAGTAATGGCATCATCCCAAAATACACCTATTTGCCCCAAACAACATGTGTTCTTTTGCTGCCATGCCAGACACTGTTGCAGGCTTCTATCGAAGATACTGCAGGTTCCTCATTTTACATACATTCTATCCCCAGTCCTTCTGGCAGATTTGAGGCAATTTTGATACTGAGATGTCCCTCACCTGTCTGCGCTGGGCTTCACCTTTCAGTTCCCCAGATATGGGACTTCCAGAGCCTTGCCACATGCCGCTTCTCAGTGCTGATGCCAGATGGCTGTCGCCACAGCGGGATGCTGTGTCTCCTCCTGCCGGAGGGTCTCATCCACAGTACAGCAGCCGCTGCTCCATTTGCTGCCTATTGAGAGAACAAACTGGTTTTAGAAGCCACATTCTTAATGAATTGATAAAAACCATTGCTGTGGCTCTGGAAGAAAACAATCACATTCTCATTGAAAACCACAGGCTGATAGCATCGCTTTTATTTACATGCCTCCAATGCCACAGCCGCTGACTGGAAAGATCCTTCATGCTTCTAAGAAGCAAAGGCAAAAAAATGAAGATTTGCAACCCTCAGGATGAAGGGCAGGAACAAGGGAAGGTCCAGCCAGGTGCCACAGCTGGTAAGAGAACACGAGCAAGCAGGTCTGCTGCCTGCCAAAGGGATCAGGCAGGCAGGGCAAGAGCGAGCTGCTGCTGGGAGAAGCCATTACGATCAGCAGTAGTTATAGTAGCACCAGCTACTGCCCACCCAGCTTCTAGTGCTCAGGGACAGCTAAATGGGCTATGATAATAGTTTGATAATTGTGGCTGTCGGACCATCCACAATTGTTTGCTGCTGCCTTTGCTCAAGCTCCAGAGTCAGCCAGCCCTTCAGTGACCACAAGTGCGAACACAGCACAACAGCCTGTGCTCCACCAGCCTCGGTCCCACCCACCATCCATGTGCTATGGAGCTCTGCACACACTGAGCAGATGAACAGGGCATTTAAGAGCCCCATTCCTTGTCATCAGGGACAACTTTATGTTCCACCTGGGCATAGAGAGTGGGTTATATTATTAATGCCGGCCAGCAGCTATGGCCATCGTATAGGATCGTTTGTTCCCTGTGAACATGTTTGAAACATTAAACTCATGTTTATTCCATGTTCAATTAAATAAAATTGTCTGCTCAGAACTTACTAGGATTGATCAACTCTTACGCCATTTAGCACAGTTTGTCCACTTGGGACGGCGGGACAAGGCGCTCTACTCCTTCCCAGGGTAACAACAATGGAGAGAACGAAAGCAATTCCTGCTGTGCATTCATCTATCAGCATCTTTTAGGCTTTAGACAAAACAGAAACCACAAATCTCCTCTCCTCTGTGAGCTTACACATAAAATATCTTTACATTGAAATGTAAAGATACTCATTTACTTTGTACTAATTTAACCCAACAGCGTTCAAAAGAGCAAGTTTTGGTGATGAATACCTACTGCTATGAATCTGCGCTGCTCCATCCTACCTTCTCTGGATGCAAGATGTTTTGCATTCATTGAACTCTTTTGTTAAGTCTTTCCACGAAGCAGCTTCTAACAGTGTATTCATCCCTCTGCTCATTTACAGCTTCACATTATGCTCGCTGTTTCATTTGCCAGCAGACCTTATTATTTGCCTCATTCAGATCAGGACCGTTCCTCCATTTCTTGGAAACCTCTCTTACTATCCTCATAATCCTTTTTTCCCAGGTAAACATTAGGTCCAGTTGAGTGAAGTTCTGTACAAGCCGCCAACGGAGAGTATGTTGTTCTCACTCTTGAAGAACGGGGTTTTAGTTGTGTGATGTTGGGTGTTCCTTTTTTCATCTTAAAATTCATTTTAAAACATCTTTCAGTTAGGTTCGGTGGCTCCACAATGTCATTCAGTGATCCACCTGGAACTGGCAGCTTCTTTTCCAAGCATGACTTGATTCTTTTTGGGGGAGATACAAAGCCTGTACCAAACAGACATGCTGTGAAAGTTGTTCTCTGCTCGGGGGCTGCTGCTTCAGAACACCCAAAGGCCCTGCAACCTTGAATCTCATTCTCCCACACAAGACAAAGGCTTTTTTGTTTTTCCTTTTGAAAGACTTTAGCGCATGGACAATAATTAGCTTGTCACTTCAATGTGGAGTAGGAAAAGAAGGAAATTTAGTTCTTTCTGTATTATTGCCAGGTTGGGGTAGTCAAAAATGACAGACTAAGCTAGACTGCTTATTCCTCCTAAGGAGCAAGAAATATACAGCGTTTCATTCCGGGCACAGGGAAGCTTTAGTCTTTTCCATGCTATGGAAAGGAAAGTTGTCCAGTGTATAACAGCATCGCTGACTTGGAAATCGTGCAAACTGACTTGAGATAGACTTGGCAATTATTCTTCTGTAACCTGCGCTGCTCAGGATTTTCCTAACCCACTGCCCTGCCACCCCACCTCCTTTGTTGTGGAGCTCAGGAGGGGACAAGCTGAAGTCCTCCAAAGTAAGCAGCCTTAGTACCATAGCTGATTTGGCAAACTCATTGCCAGTGATATTATACAGCATGTACACACTTTCCAACACTTGGTGCTTTCGGGGTTGGGGGGGGGACGACACAGACAGGGGGATGGACTTTCTAAGCTTCTTTCAAGCTGTATAGGATTTAGTGCCATGGATTCAAAATATTTGTCTGATATAAACTAAATTGCCCAAGAAAATTTGGGTGAGTTTTCAGAAAGGATTAGGGGAGAAACAACCATTCAGCTTATGTGGCTTAGTACAAGAGTTTCTTTGTTTGGTTACTGCCTCTGAAACCACCGCATCCCAGTCTGTTGCACCTTCCTATTCTACTTAAGCAGTCTTTGTATTTTAGCAAAAGCACACTTTCAAAAAGCTACAGCCAGGAACTCTTCCAGCGGAGAAGTGAGATACAAAGATCTCAGCTCACGTCCAGAGAACAAGGTGTTGGCACCTGCATTGCCTCCTCTTGTACACAGGCATGACACTAGATATTTCCATGTGCACAAAACCAGCCCACTGATTTTTCACAGTACTTTTGTAAAGAAAAAAAAATTAAAATATAAAGTAAAAAAAATTAAAATATAAAGTAAAAAGGGGGTGGTTGATGCCCCATGCTTGCCAGTGCTTAAGAGGCATTTGAACAATGCCCTTAATAGTATGCTTTAACTTTTGGTCAGCCCTGAAGTGGTCATGCAGTTGGACTAGATGATAGTTGTAGGTACCTTTGAACTGGACTATTCTAGTCTATTCCCCGAGACTTTTTTCTTGAGAACTAGAAAGCAGTGTGATTACTGAAGAAGCTATGAGTAAAGCCCTGTACACTTGCTACTGGGCATCAGGCTCATCTCTTTTAAATACAGTCTTTATCCAAGCAAGTTCAATGCTCCAAATATTCCTGGAATCCCTCAGAAAGCTTGATGCAACTCTTCCTTTTACATAGTATATTCCTCATTCTGTCCAGTGCAGTTAGAAAGTTAATCAATAATGTGACTTTTTGTTTAGGGCAATGTTGCAGTTTTCTTGGTGCTATCATTCTTTTGCACTAGAATAACTTAAACAGGTGCCAGCTCAACCCTAGACTATTTGTAAGGGTGATGAGTTTGCAAACCAGGGACCAAGATGTTTCTTCAATAGCAAGTTCCTGACAGTCTTATGCTTATTTAAAACTAGTTCTGCCGATGGCAAAAATTGAAAGAATTAGAATCATAGAATATCTCAAGTTGGAAGGGACCCATAAGAATTGTCGAGTCCAACTCCCTGCTCCTCACAGGACTACTTAAAAATAAACCATACAACTAAGAGCATCGTCCAGACGCTCCTTGAACTCTGACAGGCTTGGTGCCGTGACCACTTCCCTGGGGAGCCAGTTTCAGTGACCAACCACCCTCTCAGTGAAGAGCCTTTTCCTAATGTCCAATCTGAACTTCCCCTGACACAGCTTCGTTCCATTTCCTCGTGTCCTATCGCTGGTTACCGCTGGAGTCACCTAGATGAATACAGGCGTTCATCATACAAGCTGAAGCGCTAAATCCCAACTGTCCTTGCTCCTTCCGCAACCCACTTTTCCAGGTGATTTCTAGAGCCAATACCAGTTTTCCCTCTTCCCTTGAACTCTTCCTGTACACATATTCCAGCTATATGAGAGCTTTTGCTCCATTGCTAAATCCAAAAGGATCTCTGCTTTCCACAACAATTACGGTATCAGCTGAAGAAGTACATTTATATTTCTGTAAATGCCCAGTCATGTCAATAAGGTCCATGGCCTATGGCATTGAACACAGTGCAAATACAGAGTAAAACAGAAAAAAAAAAGCAAGTTCAAACAAGGTGAGGTGCATTTCAATTGTATGTTCTTAATGCTTATATGGTAAGAGGAGCTTACCACGTAAATTACACCACCCCAGCATCCCTNACTAAGAGCATCGTCCAGACGCTCCTTGAACTCTGACAGGCTTGGTGCCGTGACCACTTCCCTGGGGAGCCAGTTTCAGTGACCAACCACCCTCTCAGTGAAGAGCCTTTTCCTAATGTCCAATCTGAACTTCCCCTGACACAGCTTCGTTCCATTTCCTCGTGTCCTATCGCTGGTTACCGCTGGAGTCACCTAGATGAATACAGGCGTTCATCATACAAGCTGAAGCGCTAAATCCCAACTGTCCTTGCTCCTTCCGCAACCCACTTTTCCAGGTGATTTCTAGAGCCAATACCAGTTTTCCCTCTTCCCTTGAACTCTTCCTGTACACATATTCCAGCTATATGAGAGCTTTTGCTCCATTGCTAAATCCAAAAGGATCTCTGCTTTCCACAACAATTACGGTATCAGCTGAAGAAGTACATTTATATTTCTGTAAATGCCCAGTCATGTCAATAAGGTCCATGGCCTATGGCATTGAACACAGTGCAAATACAGAGTAAAACAGAAAAAAAAAAGCAAGTTCAAACAAGGTGAGGTGCATTTCAATTGTATGTTCTTAATGCTTATATGGTAAGAGGAGCTTACCACGTAAATTACACCACCCCAGCATCCCTTACATGTCAACTGAGTAGGTGTAAGGAAGTTCGTGGGAGGCTAATACAATGTAAGAACATAAAGAAGTCTCATATATGCCAGTTTGCACACCACCTCCGTATCTGGCCCTTAGCATATTGTCATATGACTTTAATAGCCCAGATATATCAGTTCATGAAACTGAATTCACCAAACTCCTACGCTGGCTATATTAATGGATGCAATTAAACATTTAAAAATGCACTTGAATTTTTACTGAATTTTTGCTACAGAGTGAACAGCAATGGTAACAGGAGAGATCCATTTGCATTAAAATTGAGTTGTCAATTCATTGAGAAAATAAATTCAACATAGTGAACTACTACACAAGATAAGAACATGAACTTTTAAAGAAACAAGCATGCGTGTTCTGACAAGTGCACTCGTGTGGATATAACAAAGTACAAAAGAGAGTTTGTGTCTGCTCCCATCCTTTCTGGAAACAGAGCATATCTACCCTATTCTTTTCAGGTACAAGGTGAGGCCATGCTCCTGAAACAATCCATTAAGAAGTACCTTCAAGATACCCCCTGACAAGTGTGTCAGGCAACTACAATGCACAACATCATGCGTAGATAATAATAAGAGACAGAAATGCCCCCACTGTTGACAAATACACAAAGCAGGACATAGTCTTGGGCCGTAGTTCAAACTGTTTTGTAAAACAGGTGAAACTTTTTTTTTTAAGCAAGCAAAGTCTTTAGTAAAGAACCAATTTGGTTCTGGAATGGTGTCATGGTACAAATGAAACATCAGTCATCTATCAGCCTAGTCTACAGTTGCTGTATCAAAAGAAAACCAGAGTGCCATGGCCCCTTCTCAAACCTTAGAGGATAATTATTCAGAAAAATTTCACTAATGCCACGCTTCACTGAAACCATTCAAGTGCTGTGCAGTGACAGCCCAATGGTTTTTCTTCCACTAGTTTGCACTTGATTCGACTCGTGTTCTGGTTCAGACATCCGATTTCCACAATAGCAGTGTGCATGCATTTAAGTCGTTTGCTTTCCCAAGCTTTGTGCAGTGACTGCTCAACGAGCATTTCTGTTTGCTTCTGCAGGACAAACTAGTGCTGCCCTCAAAATAATATGAGGACATTTACCTAGCTCACCAGACAACCACCCACCCCTTCAATAGCTGGCCTCTCTCCGAAAATGAAAACCCAACGCAGTTCAGAGAATTAGTCACTAGGGGGCACTTACAGAATCCAGAAGACTGAGAATATGCTTGGTATCAGACGGCTACAGTCCTACAAACAGTTTAAAGAGTCCAAATGATGAGTTTTGCATTTACTTCCTAACCAGCTCCTGCGACCAACGCTTTAAGATACAGAACCGGGGAAATAATTAAATTTCAGAAGATCTTTATCATCTTCTGTTTTTCCAGCACCTGAATGAAAGAAGGCTAAGGAAAAGCTTTCCTCTGAGGCAACATGCATGCTAGCCTACATTGACCACACTCTTCTAGACAAACAGTGAACAGCAATGTTAACTGCAGCCATGCAAGATATTGGTGCTACGTGTCGCTGTTGGGTGCAGCTTCAGGGAAAGAGGTGCAGGAACACACAAAGCAGTGTGGCAAACTCACTGAAGCACAGTATTTCATTTCACTGCAATGCCTCAAGTGCATTGACTGTGCATTTCACAAGAGACAAGGACATGATTATGCCCCAAAGACCCTGCAGGTTTTTTTCTGGATGTACGTCAGGAAAGCAGGAGTGAGAATCCTGGGTGCAGGAACTTGCAGTCACCCAGAGCAGGCACGGGCTACATATTTAGTTTTAGAACTAAACTCCATTTTCATTTAAAGACAGTGCATAAATAGAGATTACTGTCATCCCTGCTGTGCTACTTGAACAGCTCAATTCCTTGCTTCTCATATTAATTATGAGCTGCAGCTTCCAGCCAGTAGATTTTGTCATTAGTAAGATCAAAATTTTCTTGGCTATCAGGTGTCTTTATTTCTGTGATTCAGTACACTTCTGATCTTCTATTGGAGAAGGAAGCAGAACTCACTTGATCAGTGAGTTTTGGAAAACCTCAAATCACTGCTTTTGTGAAGGCCAAGTGCAGGGCAGCACAAGGAAGGGCCGGGCCACTGCTGTACCGAGGGCTGCCAGGAAGAGGTGGTCAGGTGAGGCACCGTGCAGAGGGCAGGCCACAGCACCTGGCTGCCGGCAAGCATGACGAACGGTGACCCTGGCAGGTCCGTCACGCAGCATCGCCCTTGGTGGGAGAGGTGGCGAAGGGTACCAAAGCGGTGCTGTACCAGGCTGTGCTCTCTAGCAGCTGCGTTCTCTAGCAGCTGCACCAGCAGGGGCTTGGGCTGGCTCAGCAGCACCCAGACAGAGACAGGGTACTCGGAGCTCACGAAAGAAAAGCAGCATTGCACCGAGTAGTATGTGGTGGGCACTGCAGGAAGACCAGAGATACGCCTGCCTGTTGCTAAGCATTCATTAAAACTTTGGTTTATAAATTGGCTCTGTACCTTGTCTAAATTGACTTTGGAAGCCTATGGGAAGTACTGCCCCACTTCCCTGTGTTTACCACAGGGGAAATGAGAAACCACTGGGTCCCTGGGGCCGATTACTTTCTTCAAAACCCAGCATTGCTCTATGTTTCTGACTCAGTGCAGCGTTCAATTTTCTGCTGAGATTGTATCTATATATCGCATTACAGGATGAGTTGCAATAGCCCTCGATGTTAATTGCAGCGCACAGACTGCTCCCTTCTCTCCTTTATACCAGTTATCAAGAAAAACCAGAAAGTCTACTTCCGCTGTTTTTAATTTAGCCTCTTCCATCCATACAGAGTGCCTGTCAGACAGGAGAGGCAGGGGCTGTCACCCCCTTTCTGCCTGAAAGTGTCTAGCAACAAGGCAGAGACTATAGGGATGTCTACGTGCTATCCCAAACAATCAGTTACCTTATGGAGACAGACAGACGTTGAGGTGCAGTACCGCCACTCGGTGTGAACAGATACACACAGGTGCTTTAATATTCCTGGATGGCCCCAAAGCCACTCCGACAGCCTTCCTTGCCTCTCGCATCCACTGAGGCAGAGAAAAGGGCAGAGATGAAGTAACAGAAAAAGGACACCCCTATGCCACTCTCAGAGCTGGGCAGTCTCCTTCAGGGCCTCTGTCTGCCTAGAACACCAAAGCAACCCTCAAAGCACCTGAGTACAGCCATGAGCAGACTTCTGCAGAGCGCAGAAGCAAGCAGGGGCTGTGCATCCTGATTTGACAAGTGTATATGGCTCAGCAAATTCTCCTATGGGAACTAAATTTGAGAACATTTGCTGGGTGATGAGTAAAATTTACCTTTCCCTGGAGCATGGTCAAAGGGATAAGGGTTTTTAGCATCTTATCCTTATTTTGTTTCCCTCCTAAACGTCCATCTCTGACAGCGGTATGCCAGCACCCCGCCATGTCGGAAACAGACATTTATGATAGAAGTCATTTGCTAGCCTATCATTTGCCACTCCCCTTCCGTCACTAGCAACCGGGATTTCTCTCTATTTCAAGTGTTAACCAGCATTGGTAACCACCACTTGCTCTGCATCATATGTACACAGGGGAACGATATGGACTTGTATAGTGCTCCACACTTTCAATGCAGTGTATGAATAGCATTTGAAGAAAACGGATTGATCGTTATACTGCGAAGCAATGCCTGTGGGACTAGCATGGAGGCCTCTGGAGGTCTTTCAGTGAGATCTTTCAAACACAACCTGCTACTAAAACAACAGGAAGGCAGCCATACTAGATCAGATAGCAGTGCTATTTCCACCAGGGGCTATTAGTGGACACTTGGTTGCTGCTATTCACAAGCCTGCTTCTTGCTTCTACTTGTCTAAATAGACTATTCACCTTGGTATTCAATTTGTTGAATGTTTTCAGGTAAGTCAAAGTCCTGTAAGTATCTCCTTTCTTCTGATTTCTTACCCATTGGTTAAAGGCCCTTTCCCTGGTTTGGCAGATCATTCTCAAGATGTTTTCTACTCTCCCCCGTCAGCAGTAAAGAAACTCCTCTGACTGGCGTCCAGCCTGCAACATGATGTTTGCAGGCTGGAGTTGCTCTGGGGTTAGCCTGCATTTTCTTAGGAGAGAAGAGGAAAAAAAAAAAAAAAAAGAAAAAAAAAAGAGAGAGGAACAGAACATTCTGTCAAATAAACATTTGCTAACACTCTTGAGCAAGAGAAATGGAAGAGGTAGCAAACAGTAACCCAGATTAACTATCTGCTAGGGCAAATACACAGTACGCAAAGGTTCCCTGTACACTGGGTAGCATTTCTGCGTTGAGCCTGATACACTGATATATTAATTGATCTCTCCAACAGGAGCCATGACCTTTGGATACAAAATTGGAGGTCAGACCGCAAAGTAATCTAATTAATCTCCTGCCTGGTAGAATAAAAACAGGCTTGCTGTTAGTTTGGGTTCTCTACTCCCCCCCCACCCCTCCTATGAGGAATAAGTGATTTCTGCAGGTACACAGTTACTCAGTTTCTCAGTGATACTATCAGCTCTTTGGGTGTAGGACTAGCAGAGCTTGCCAAGAATCCATGGGTTTGATTCTATATGAAAGTTTAGTGCAACTTCTAGATAAGCTTTATGTCTGAAGACCGAACATGTAGGAATTAGTAAATGAGTAATTGGTTCCTCTCTTCTGAGGCTGAGCCACACAGAGGTGTTCCCCAGGAAGGGGTCTGATCACAGCCCTGGAATACCTTAACCAGCAAGGAGTATTTTCCCTTCTAGGCCTGGTACAGACAAAAATGACACCGGAGCCTGAGTCTAGCTCTGGGGTCCACAACTGAAAGATAGCATTGAAAAACTCAGGGTGAGGAATGGCAGAAATGATTGACGAGCTGGAAAACATTTTGCAATAATTTAATTAAAGAATTCTATGGGTTGAATTCCTGAATAAGACACAGAGTAAGGGCTTCTAAACCAGCCGGTCCAACCAAGGGCTGAAAATTAAAGCTAAACAAATTCAAATTACAAGTAAAATACATGTTTTTCAGAGTTAGAAGTGATCAGCCATTGCAATAAGCTACCAAGGGAAGCAGTAGACATGCATGCTTCTGTGGAATACATGCATTAGTCAAACAGAGATCACTGGAGGAAGAGAGAACACGGGTGGAAGATGTTTTTGCTATACGAGAGTTCAGTCCATGAGCCTAATGGTCCTTTGCAGCTGTAAGGAAGAGAGTTTTGCACCTATCTAGCCAATCTCTTCTCAAAGACAGTAGGGGCAGAGCTAGATCACATCCACTCCACGCTAAGCCAATTTACCATCTCTTGTAAAGTCAAAAAAATCTCCTCCTGAGGCCTTATGGTCAGAGAGAAGGACATGATAACCTCAAACGAATTTCTTCAAACAGTCCATATTCTCCTGGCTCCCCTTTTCGCATTGGCCAAGATGCTGGACAACCTTCCCGTGCCCAAGTGATAAATGCTTCCAACCTCCTACCTCCCACCCCCCTTTTTTTTTTAAATTAAAAATCCAAGTACACTAGGAGACTTGCTTATGTGATCAGGCTTTATGGAGATAATAAAATGGGATAACTTTTTGATCAAAAATAAAGTGGACATCCTAAGATACTGGAATATGGGCTCATCTAAATTTCAAGTGTCAAATAAATGTCTTCACCATGTGATACAGAGATCAGATTTCACAGCTGAAGAACAGCCATAAAGGACAGAGGTGAAAATTAATATTTGAGACTTATACAACATAAAGCAGATTTTTGTCACTATCTTTTGTTTCTGGGCAAGTTGGATAGGAGAAAAAACAGGTTTGATACAAGTGTCTTCCTGCAGATTAACTCGTTACCTACCTTTGCACCGCTTCTCAAGCCACCCACTTGCCTAAGGAGAAATGTTGCCACCAATTCTAGTCCATGAACCTCAGACAGGCCCTGCCCTTTACTTTCCACATGGATGATAGTAACATGGATGCTTGAACACCCAGCTCACAGACACAGGAGCACATAGTCTTATTATAATATTGGTCCCAAGAACTTCGTGCTTACTATACATTCTCCCCAACAGAAGAAATGATCAGGGCTAGTCTCTCCCTCAGCTTTAAGGCATACCGGACCACACTGAGTCTGGACATCCTCTCCGAATTGCCTTCTCCTGAGAATTTCAACAGGGCAGAAACATGTAGACTCTTTTAAGACCTTCTGTACTGTCAATAAAAGGGAAGGAAACAACCTATTTTAAGTTGCAGAGTCAATGTTCGTGACATTTTGCAATGCCCTCTTTAATTTAAAATCAAACCTTTCTACGAAGCCAAAAGAGACTCCCTCTCTGTCTCTCTCCTCTATTCTAATATGGCCTGAGATTATGTGATCAGACCAACACACAGAACTCCTGCCGTGGGGGCAAAGCGGATGTATCCAGCCACAGTATTTTCTCCATTACATCCTGGTCTAACCTCACCACAGAAGTTTGTCCCGGTGAGCATCTTGCATACTTTTCAGTCTTCCATTCTAGGGTTTCAGGTTTCCCTGTGTTTTCTGTCGCAACAGCATTTCTAATGCCCTGTCCTCTACCTGTTTAATAATGACAGCATTGCTGTGGATAGGTGTGTTTTTTACCATTACTGATCTTGCAGCTAAAACAACAATCTGTGTAGTAGTAGTTCTGTACAGGAAGAGGGAGCTGGAATTCTGACATGCTTTTATTACATACATCATTCACAGAATTGCCGAGTTGGACAGCTGGCATAGACAAACGTCACATCTCTACGATGTTCTCAAAAAACGCATGCATCTTAGATTGCCTCTACTTGTCATACCAAATGGATCTTCAGCCAGATCATCATCTTTGTTATTCTTCACCAAAATGGAATTTGCTTCCCTTTGCAGTTCTGTATAAACCCACCAGCACTTGGACACTGCCTAGCTTTGCACACTCCTTGATGGATACTTGGAGGTGAAATACACTCAACTGGAAAGAAAGGTTTCTTCACGTGTTTGTTAGCTCAGCCACAGCTACAAACTCCTGCCAGGAGACTTCCAAGAAAGAAGGAGTTGGGAGAGGAAGTTCTATTAAATGGACTGTCCACATTCACAGTTTGTCCTCAGAAATCACCAACTGCCACCTTCTTCATGTCAGCTAAAGTGTACGTCAGAACAGCTGCTTACCTCTTTGTTTTGTACAGAGCGTGCACCTATGTAGCAACACGCACATTACATAATAGTAAGTCAAACTAAAAGGAGTCAGATTGCTAAATCCATCCACTGTGTGGATGAGATTTTTACTTCCATCACCTGATAATTTAATTGCCCAATTAGCTCCGCCTGAATGCCTTGGCTGTGGTAGAGAAATGTTCCCTTGCAGGTCACAGTAAATCAGAAGACAGGAGGCAAAGGTAAATGATTCCTCTGCAGCAAACCAAGTGCATCGTCCAACTGTATTTCCTCTCCCGTTCTGCTCCTTGCACTAGTGTTTTAGGGACAGAACAGGCACCAGACAAATAAATGACGATAAAACTCTGGTCAAAAAAACAGTATTACAGGAGGCCTCCCCTACGTGGTTTAATCCCCAAACTTTCTTAGCCGATTCAAACCTAGCTCGGACATTTTTTTTTTTGCATTTCTGAAACCACCTAATATGCTTAATTTGGGTAACAGGGAAATCTCCTCGTCGATGAGGACTTTGAAACATCTGCTGCATCACTGAACATTATACTATTGCTTTCCTTTAGCCAAGAGGCAAGTGGAAAAGATGGCATTAAAGTGGCACTTACTGATCATCCTGGAGCAGAGTGGGACTGACTGTGGGCCTGTGGATGTGACTCTTGTGCGTCAGACCATAACACAGAGGGTTTCGATTGCAATGAACATGGCCTGTAGGTAGGTACAACTTGACGGACTTTGTAACAAATTTTTTAGACTTAATGAGAAAATAATTACTTCTGCTGCAGAAGCAACTCTTCAGTGTACTGCAGACACCTAGATCACAGGAAACTAGTTGTATCACAGCATTCAAAGAAATCAAAGAACATGCAGTTACCAGAGAAATCTGTATTTGTAATAGATCGGATACTGTGTAGGAAGGGCCTGGCTCTGAATAAACGCATTTGACACACAATTCCGTTCTAAACGGTTCTTGCCCTGCACTCTACACTGGAGCGCCTTTTGCTCACCCATAAATTCACCACCGCTGATCCAATCCACGACCAGAAAATCTGACTCACTCATCCCTTCGTCTGCATAAGTACTGGCACTTGCCCTCTTTCCCTCACAGCTTGAAAGCGACTTAAACCATTTTCTGGATAGTGGCTTTCCCAGACTCCTATTTCTGGATCACGCTGATCGCAGGCTACACTGCAAGAAAAAGTACCAAATGGACAGATACTCACAAGTTTGGACAAAATAATTGGCATTCACTGTGCTGCCTTTGGGGCCTAATTTTAAACAGTATTAGTAAACACACTTTCTCCATGTGTTTTTTAAGGCATTATTCCTTCCGAGGTAAATTATTACTGTATGCCGTGCTGTGAAATACAACCGTAATCTGCACACCATTTATCTCTGTATTGTCTGGGTCTAATTTAGTCCCTTTCCTCTCCCTCCCTCATCTGTATTTCTGTAACACTGGTTTTACTAACAATCCTCACTGGAGACAGGAAATAAATTTTCATTCATGAAACCAGCATGAGCAAAGGTCAGGAAAACACTTCAGAATAAACAAGAATTCTTCAGAGTACAGAGTCTTACAGAAAATCAAGGGGCCAAGAGGTGTACAGGGGGGTCATTATTGCAGCAAACTATGAATACCTTAATCGTGCCCTCTTTCATCTGGCAGGTCGCACCAGAACAGAAAATGAAGCTACAGCAGTCAAGTTCATAGCACTCTCCCTCTGCTGCCCATGTCAAAACCTGAGTGCTTCTGTACAATTAATGAAATCGTGTTGGTTTATTCATTATTTATAAGTTAGACAGGGTGCAAAAATTTCTGTTACAAAGAATTTTAAATTGCCAAGGGAGATAGGAGAGTCTCTATCACTGGAGACTTTTAAGATCATCTGCCAGGATGCTTGAGAGCAGGTTAGGGTTATTAGATCCTGCCTTGGGCCAAGGAGATGAAATAGAGGAACTCTGTGACCTTGCAAGGTCTTTTCTAGCTTTTCCTGGAACCATTCAATGAAAGTGGCCTGGAAAAGCAGCAAACTAAAAACTCGTAAAAGAGACACTCCTGGTCTGCGTTCAGCTGTGGAAGCAAAAAAAGCCAAAAAGAGGCTTGAAAAGGCTACACCTAGCAAAGTGACGGAAGAGGAAAGAGTTTACAATTGAAGTCAAAGACAGTGGGTGCTAAAGGGGAAAACATCCTCTGCTACATGGTCCCTATTTAAGGTCTTCTCATGAACACCATCATTAAATCCCTACCCACATTATAATTTTAAATAGCTCCTTCAAAACTCCATCTGTGAACTTCCCCGTGGTAGTGCTCCTTGCAATCATCATGAGAGCTCACATTAAGTCAAGCTGCAATGCGCCTTTCCTAAATTCCTCCCTGAAGCCACCTATAAAACAGGTAGAGGTGAAACAGAATTTACTCTGCGATTACTGACCCCCTTTTGCTTTTACTTAGCATGCAGTGTCTCCTGAATTCTTGGTCATTAGAAATCATCAGCCTGTTGATTCTACAAGTACTCACCGTGCTAGAAAATCCTGTTTCTGCCTCATGCCATGCAAAGTCTGACTGGATGTTACTTTGACCTGAAAAACAAGAAACAAAGTAGGTTTGAGGCCAAACCTTGGGCTGCCAACTATACCTGTGGCAGAAAAAGGTGCATCTCTAGTGATCAGAAATGATATTTAAAATGCATCTTTTCTTGGTCAGATCCTATAAATCAGGGCAGTTCAAAAGAAATGAATTTAATTAGAAAACACTTGTCCCAAATGTGGTATGTTGGTATGTCCCAAATGTGGGATGTTGGAAATTCAAGATTAATGGAAGCCAGAAAGCAGCAACTATACATAACCAGCTTGGGAAACAGATAACGGAAGTAAGAGGCAGTAAGGAAGCAGGGAAAACAAACAAAAAGCCAAAAAAACCCACCTTCCAGCAGACAATCAGAAGTGTTTAAATACTTCAGGATAAAACCAAATATAACAATCTATAAAAACATCTGTAATAATCAGATGGTCCATTACTACATTCATAGGGTAAAAAACTCTCAACAGTAATACAGAAAAGGTAGATATTTCTCATAGTTATTTCTGCTTTGGACTGCAAGACGATGCATATCATATCATAGCTTAAACCCAACAACTCAGACTGATATTTAAATAGTACTGAAGATAACGTATTAGTGAATCAGCACCCCACAGCCCTACAAGATGTCTGAAGATCTGATTGCTGACACTGAGTTTCTGCAAGTCATTGAAAAATAAGTAAGCTCCACAGGTCAGACAGAAAGCTAATCTCTAGAAGGACAATCCAGGACCAGAGCTCAACACCAGTCCAGAAGTGGGAGAAGGAATTCCCTTTTTGCAGAAGGAGGGAGGGTGTTCCAAAAGCAAGCAGCTGCCACCCAGCACTCCCTGGCAGACTACCCATCACGCTCTCGCCAAACCGCTCAGCTTCCCAGGAAGCCACAGGCACCAACATTTTCATCAAAGGCCTTAAGAAATGCTTAGGGTTCCGCATTCTGTCAAAGATGCTCCACAGCCACTGACTGATCAGAGCACCTATGTCAAAGGTGGCCGAGTTTTGTTCGTGGATGAACACCAAGCTGGAAGGATGTTGGGCTGTAAAACAAGGTTCAGTACCAGTGCAGCAGGGTACTGGGACAAAATAATCTCTCAAGTATTTGCAGACAACAGCCAGGAAAGAGCTAAAACACCTTTAAGTCTGCACCACGGAAAACTGTTTACTAAAAAATAGGAATACTTTTAAGAGTCATGAAGAATTTGGGAGGTCTTGCAAGAAGGAGAGATGAAGAGACAAAACCCTGTGACCTACGGCCTCCAACTAGAACTTCTCTGCTAGTAAATAAAATGCAGTGATGACAATAGTAACAGAACTCCAAGTAAAAGCAATTTTAATTTCAAAATGTTTGGATTAAGGAAACAATTGCAGCTTAATGTATTTGGGACGCAATCAGAAAACACGTTTAAGATGGTAAATTTGCCTTTTTACTCCACCTGACTTACAGAAAAATCTGCAGAACATTTCAATATAAAGATAGAACATTCTGGAAGAACTTGATGATTGTTACTTTACATATGAAAAGTGTTTCTACTCCATTCTTTGAGATTTTATCATGCAAATCACACAGAAGTGGGTGACTGAACATTCCAAAAGGCTTAACACAACTTTTACCGCGTTTGCTTAGGCAAATATTCTGATACCTGTCACCAGTTCAAATTTAATCTTGTCCCAGGGTTAGAAAACAGGTCACGGTACGTTATGTTTGCCATTTTGTTGCAAAACCTCAGTGCATTTTCATACCGAGGACACATGAAACCATTCCGAGGCCAGCTGACTTCACTGGTACCAGTTTCCTCTTGACTGCTACAGCATTCCCACATATTTGTCTTTTTTTGAAGAACACAAGCACTGAAGAATAATTTAGTCCTTTAATTGTTTACAGTACCTAGGAACGATTTCTCTGACTGAGCCTGAAAGAAGTGCCGAGTTTTAATTTCACCATTACACGCAAACCTGAACCGGAGCATGGTAGAAAGCCCCACAGTTCTGGCATTTGAGATCTAATAGCATTTTAAGTTTTCTTTCGTGTTGCAAGCTCATGAGATTTCAAGCACATTTCCGTGTTTACAAAGCAGTTGAGCTGACCCAACACAAATGAATAGGTGGAAAGCCACAGGAAACCAAAGCACTACCAATTACCTACAATTGAAAACCATTTCTCAGAGAGACAATACAAGACGCTGATGAAATGCAGATATTCACTTTTGGAACCGTGTGCTGGCTGGCAAGTTAAAAGCTTTCACTTCAGGCTGCCGCCATCGCCAGCTGACCTGCTGCTGGCTAAGAGTGATTCAAGCACGAATGGCGCTGACGCCCCCGCGCTCCCGGTTCTGCAGCTCGTGACTCACGCTCGCACTCCCCGCTCCCGGGCAGGCACCCCAGGGCCTCCCCTCGGAGCTCTGATACGTGCTGCTCCACAGTACCTCTCCTTGCATTCAAAGCAACCCCATGCCCAGAGCACCTCAGGAAATCTCAGTTTCAGCAATAACAAAGACGACCAAGGAAACGTTAGCGAAAATATCTTCTACTTTGGATCCAGAGGAGTGGAGTGCATCTGCTGACTAACAGCAGGGACGGGACGGGAAGGGAAGGCTGCTGGCATCTCTGTGAGGGAGGAGACACATTCCTGAGTGATGCTGTGGGCAGTACAGGAAAAGCTGTCATCTTCAACAGCAGCGCATTGCCTGTCAGGGATCCGACACCCACTGCTTCCACAGCACCAAACGCTCCTTTCCCTCCTGGCTAAAATGCATGTTAAATATGATGAGCCTGCAACACTAAAGAGGAGTTAAACTACAGCTAGAGCTCTCTGTCTGGCTAAAAGTGTTAAATACAAATGGAAAAACTTATAGTATTTGTCTAGCCCTGAAAAGGAAAACCCAGGATGCTTAAGTCCATTTGTAATAAAGTAACCTTCTGTGAAAAATAAATGCAAATGGACCTGATGCTCCCCTTCCCGAGACCCACACACACTGCCCAGAGAGCAGAAAGCAGTTTTTGTAAAACACCTCCAGGATTCACGGGCTCACTGGCACCTCAGCCCTCCGCTAACAGAGGAGGGGAGCAGAAGTGCAGCCTCCCAGGAAAAGGCATGCACGTGGACAGGATGGGACATGGCAGTTCCATCACTGATTTAATTTCCTGAAGAAACTTTTACATGGTGAAAATTCATGGATCTTTTCAGGCTTTCTGGGGTCAAAGGCATGCAAATTCCCAGGAGCAGAATCTCCCAATACTATCAACAACCGCAAAGAAGGTTCAGGTTTTTTTGATTCTCTTCCTTGCACATGACCAGCCAAGACTACTCCATCTTATCTACCTGCTTACAACCAAAATTTCTCGTCAGCTGCTAGTCAAGTGCTCCACAAGTCTCCAGACACCACATACCCTTCACCTCATGCTTTTACTACATGCATACTCGCCACAAAATGCAGAGTAACTCATAGTCTGCCCATACAGATCATGGCCTAGACAGCTGCTGATCAGGATGCGGAGGTATCAGCCACATCCTGAAAATGGAAGGGGCCACAAGGTAGGACAGACAGAATGGCACTGACAGACCTGCAGAGTCAGAACACAAGGGAGAAATGAAAGGTGTTGTTGACAGCACGAGAAGCCTGGAGATTAACAGGAAGCCTAATTGCTAGAGACATACAGGATGGTGAATCAAGGTAAAACCCCTCACAGCAGATGCCGTAACATTCTCACAGCACACGTTCCCGAGCACAGAGTCTCACCGTGGTGTATTTGTACCACTGTCAGGACCAGTGTGAAGAGCTTTTTAAGACCGCCATACAGGAAGAAGGCTTCAGGGACTCTTTTGTGATTATTAGTTATGTTAGGACAGACTGGACCTTTGCCGCTCTGTCAACTTTTTGAGTCAACGCCATGGGTCACCAGCCAGAAAACCCAACATGAAATACAGTCTGGTGTTTTGTTAATAATATACTCTGTATTTGTTCATGCTCTTTAATCACACGTGGTTTTGTTTTTTTTTTTCCTGTGGAACATCCTGTCTCTCTGGCCTAAACCAGTTCAGAGGTAAAGATGCTTTGGACTGAATCCAGACTACACATGTATATTTTGGTCTTGCTCTGGAATCCCTATGTCAATTTAAAACCAATTGGTAGAGTTTGTATTGCTGTATTTTCCTGAAGAATAAAAGGAACATGACACACGAACAGATAGCTCTGTGGCCCCCCCCCCCCCGAAAAGGAAACTCTTCACGTCTCCAAAGCCAGGAAAAAACTGAAGGGGAAAGGCTAGCACACCGATACATTTGACATTAAGACTCTCTGCTCATAAGCAGCTATTAATCTGTTGCTACTGCTGTTTCTTATACATCAGCAAATGTGGTAACTGTTTATTTTTCTGTATTTTCATGCTAAGGTCATAGCATTAATGTTTCATACTAAAGTGCTGGGTTTTTCTGGTTTTGTGCAGAAGGTTTTGGTTATTTGGGCATGTTAAACAAATCTGAAAACCTCGTACCGTGTTTCTACTTCCAAGTACCAGGAAACCACCAAATATGGCTCCAAGTCACTGATGCTGTTATGAGCTGAATGTACTATAAGTAAACTTACCACTAAACAGCTCACACCACAGATTCATGGATAACTTTCACAAAAATTCTGGGTTCTACCACTGCTGCCTCCTGAACCATGCATAACCCAGAGAGTATGCACGATGCCCACTGGAGAAGGGAATATTCCAACAGCAGCAATTCCTCTTTCAAGCCCCATCTAGCTGATTCATGCTTTCAGAAGTTGGATAACAGGTTTTTATTCAGTCACTTTGATTTCTACCACGTTGCTCAAAGTTTACAGAGCGCCTCAATGCTTCTCCCTCTGCCCCAGTTGTGTAAAACCCAACGGATAAATTATTGAAACTGTGTCAGCATACTTGGGGTGGGGGGGACATGACACCAAACAAAAAACCTCAAAAGTTTTCCAGATCCCCAAAATAAGAATAAACTGTGTAATTCAAAAGCTATACTAATGTGGAGTTATATTTTATAATAAGAGCCAGTAAATAAATGTATTGGACAAATGCCATTTCAAACTAAATGCACATATTCTTTGTAACAAACAAATACTGTAGCGTAAAGGAACCAGGACTGACCATCGGGAGTTTACAATAAAACACCTTACAGGGACTTTTTAATTAGTCTGAAGAGACCTACTCTGAAACTAAGCAGATAAATGAATCAATAATTAGCAAACTTACTGCAAAATCATTTATCCATTCCAAGACTAAGTGCTGTCATTTGGAATGTTTAGCCATGTTCCCCACATATAAGCAAGCATTTGATTCCTGTCTTACAGGCAATACTCAGGTTAGTCTTCACGGCAGAACAGGTACAAAAGTGTCCTTACTATTAACTCTCATGTTGGACGTTAGCCATGAAATGACATAGCTACCTATTGCTGGAGATCCACTATTAAACAGGATTTGTGGTGTTAATCTTTCATCATAAAAATAGATTAAATCTGCACCTTTGTGGAAGCATGAGCACATAATTCTAATAAGAGACTATTTATCCTACATAAAAATAATTAGATGTTTGAGTATTGATTTTCTGAGCAACAAATTCTGTTTTTCTGGTTGAGGACACTATTTCTTATACATATTTTAAAAAGCTAATGCTAATTAACACACAGAGTATATCCAGTAAGAATGCTGGTGCTTGAATGCTGGGGCAATAATGAGAAGGGATCTGCTGACTGCAGTGCAGTGCTCCTAAGGACACTTGTGTCACGTAATATGGAAATGACATGGGTATTTTATATATCCCAAAATTTTGCATTTAGGATGAATATGAATGAAACTATTATTTGGAGCCATTGGGATCACTGTGAATGAATGCCATTCTAATTGACACGACTGCATGTGACTGAGACAAACTCTCGTTACCTCTGTGTGTGCGTGTATTTGCAAACTGAGCTCCTGAAGCACATTAACTACAAGGCATTTCTAACACACATAGTTTGCTGCAGAGAGGCATGTACTAGAACTGGCTACTAAGATTGGGCATCTCTCCTGACCGCCTAATTTTGTTCCACTGATGCTTTACTTGGGTCAGTTTGATTTCGCAAACTGACTTCTACCTGGCCTGCTCTCTCAGGAAAAGGATGCTCTTTTGACCAATGAGGAAATATCAAATACATACCGTGCAGCTTGCTAGGTTGCCATTTTAGTAGAAAACAGAGTTTACTGACCTACCAAAGAAAGCAGTTCTGAGAGCAGCAGAAGTAGTGGAACCCAGGTTTAAATGGATTTTACAGCTCCTGCCCGATTTACAGTTCTCTCCCGTCCTCAACTCATGCCAACAAAATTCTCTTCTCTTCCTGTCACAACAGACCCTTGTGAAATAACACACTGGCTGCCACACTTGCTCAGAGAAACCAGCTGACAAAGTGTGGAGAGACAAACTTGACTAGGTTAGACTCAGAGTATTCTTGCACAACAGCTCCCTATTTTCCAAAATTTATATGAAAATAGTTATATCTAAGACTACATTTCTTCTCAATTTGCTAGAAATTGTCATAGATGGGATTGTACTCATCCTTACCAAATGCTCAAACGCCCATCTAAAAAGCAATTTTGAGGAACAAGAAACATGAAATTCTGACATTCAAATCTCTTGCTTTGCCATTAACCCTATTCCCAAGTAATGCTTGTAACACAGAAATTAAATACAACTAAGCATTACACTTTAATCGCTAATATTTCAATTTATTTGAAGGCAAATATTAGGACATATAAAAATATTAAATAGGTGGTCCGAGAACTCAGGACTTTTTATTCAAAGGAATACTATTTATTGAGAAAAAAAAAAAAAGAAATTTACCTCACGCAACCCAAGTTCCCATTTCTAGTAAAAATCTTCTCCCTGTTAACAAGAGAAAATGGAAACTAACGTCTCCCCCTCCTCCCCTTGGTATCCTATCATTTCGTTTAATTAAAATTCAGGTAGCATTGACATCTCTGGACACCTTTGGAGGGTAAAAGACTAGTATAAAAGCCCACTCCCAAAACCTCAATCTTTCCCTTAAAGCCTAAGTTACAGTTACAGATCTGGCAGTCTGTGTCTCAGTTTCAAGTCTTTTTACAGCCTGTATGATAGATACCATCCATCCTAAGCCTATATGCCTGCAGCTGCTGTGAAAATGTAACGACAGTAAAGCCATCTGAAGAAATAACAGCACAATACTCTTGTCTATAAGGTGTATTTTAGGCTTGCATAAAACCTCCTGTACCACGTTTAAATTGTCATTCTTTTTTAGAACTACAGGAGACAGAAAAAGGAAATGGCTTTGTTAACACTTCCACAAAAAGCCAAGTAGAGATCCTTGGGGCAGCACAGAGCAGCTGTTTCCGGTGAGAAGCAGGATATACACACAGATGACTGAATTGTTGAAGACTGGGGAAAAGGCAGGAGTAAAAATAAACGTTAAATTTCACAGGCTGAAAAA